>JAUTDX010006460.1:0-28220 GCA_030844895.1 Ambrosia x helenae
ATATACAAATCATAAGCTTCGGTTGACCACCGAACCCTATAGAGTAGTTCGTCCACGGTGATTTCATATTTTTTCATGTTATCTAGTGGCTTACCATGTAACGCCAGGCATTTTGGGCTTGCGCCTGCGGAACACAAGACAACAAGCAGGAAACATATTCGAATTTGATCGACACTGACACTATAACTTCACACTTGGTTGGAACTTTATTATTATGCCATTTAGACTTGTTGAAATAATGTATAATTTTACATTATTATTTCTCTCTTATAATTCAAATATAAACATTTTGTATTGGGCTTGATATCATTGATTGGGTTATTGTTTGTTTGGGCCTAGACTGTGTATTATCTGGTTATATTGAAGAGGTTCATAAACTGTTGAACTGTTCTTGAACTGGTTCGTTGTTAGTGGTTGTTACGAGTTATTGGGCAGGTCACTTCTCAACCGTTGGATTGCTTTAATCGTGGCCGTCTGATTGTCATCTTCGTCGAAGCTTCGAGATCGAGTATTTAAAGCTTTGTCTCGAGATATTTTCTTCAGTCGTTGTCATTTTTATTTCTCTGTATTGTTTTCTCTCTGGTTTTAGGGTTTCATCTGTTAGGGTTCGTCTGTAAGTTTGTTTGTATTATTTCTTTAAGTCTTGATCTGCTGATCTTGATAATCAGCAGATCTGTGACTAACTTTGTATTGTTATAATCTCAGTGATTTGCTGAGATTATTGGGTAACTGGTGGGTACTGATTTGGGTTGGGTTAATAAGAGTTTTGTCACCGTTTTTTGTCGCCTACATCAGTTGTGTTGATCTTGAGTTCGTGTTGGCTCACTTGTTGTTGTTTGTTTGTTGTTCGAACCCTAAAATTCTACATGGTATCAGAGCAATAGGCTCTTGATTCTGGTCTTTTATAAAAGTCTTCCGTTGTTGGTTCTTTGTTGTTTTTCTTGGTTGAGGTTTGATCTGGATTTATAGATCTTAACCTCATTGATAGATCTGATCTTTGTAGATCTGGTTTATCATTTGTGTTTGGTATTATCAGTAATAGATCTGGTCTTTCTAGATCTTGTCTATTACTTGTTCTTGGTATTATTTGTAGGTCTAGGGTTTGTCAACGATTGTTGGCTGAGTGCTCTGGATCTTGATTCTGGTACGTGGTTGTGGGTGGATAGCTGTGCTGTTGCTCTCTGGTCGTGTAACCCTAAGTGAAGGTTACAGACTACGAGTTCTGGTGAGATTGTTCCATTCTCTTTTATTTTTTTGTTGTGTCTAGAGGCATTGACCGGGTTAGGGTGGACCGGTATTGGCCAATTATTTGGTGTCTTGTTTGTCTGGTTGATTGTTGTTCTTTGTTTGCTGTTGGTATATATATATATATATACTTATACTATATAGCTAATAAAAGGGCTCCTGAGTTAAGAACTGGGTGGACACCATTGAGTGACGAATCCACTATCTGTAGCACTGACTCAGCTTCGTCCTTCTAGGGTTGTTCTTATTGTCTGTTGATATTTGATTTACCTGTTTGTGTGGCTTCTTGTTTGTATTGAGATGGGTGATGTTGTTAATCCAGCAGGAGGTGGGGGTGCCAATCCTGGTGGTGGGGGCCCCAACCTTGGTGCTGGTGATACAACTCTTATTAGTAAATTGGATATTAGTGATCCACTGTTTTTGCATCCTAGTGATACCTCCAGTTTGTCTATAATCAGTATAAAATTGAAAGGCACAGAAAAACTATTCTGTGTGGTCTAAATCTATGAAACTGGCTTTACAAGGTAAAAATAAGCTAGGATTTATAGATGGTACTTGTATGAAACCTGCTGATAATGATGTGTTAGCTAATCAGTGGGATAGGTGCAATTCAGTGGTTCTTTCTTGGTTAATCAATTCTGTGTGTGAAGAACTGTATCTTGGACAAGTGTTTTCTGAAAATGCTAGGGATGTTTGGCTTGATCTTAAGGACACATATGATAGAATTGATGGCTGTGTTATGTTTAATTTGCATCAAAAGATAAATGGTCTAACTCAAAGTGGTAGTTCAGTCTCTGAATATTATAATAAGTTGAATACTATGTGGAAACACTTTGATTCTATTGTGCAATTGCCTGCTTGCACTTGTCAAGCCTCTAAAGAATTCAATGATTTTAATAGTCTGATTAAACTTATGCAATTCTTGATGGGGCTTGATGAGGTGTATCAACCTGTTAGGACAACATTGTTGACTAGTGACCCATTACCTACAGTAAAGGCTGCCTTTGCTGTAGTCTCTAGGGAAGAATCTCATAGAGGTTCTAGTAGTGGGTCAAAGGCAACAAATGTCTCATTTGTTGCCAAAGGCAATCAATATTCTGATAGTAGGAAAGGGTCTTCTAATAATAGAGGACCTAATCCTAATCTTAAGTGCACACATTGTAACAGAATTGGGCATACAAAAGAAAGGTGTTTTGAAATAATTGGTTATCCAAATGGAAGTCAAAGGAGAACTGGTAATTGGAATAATAATAATAATAACAACAATAACACCAATAAAACACAGAGTAATTGGAGAAGCAGTATGCCTAATAATAGTAACAATGTGTGTGCCAATGTGTCTTCTACTTCACCTTTTACTTCTGAGCAGATCTCCAAGCTGATGAACTTGATTAGTGAAAAATCAAATGGAGATCCTCAGAGTTCCAGTGTGGGAGGTGAGTCTGTAATTGTTAATGGGTTTTCTAGTATGACTGTTTTGTCTAAAGTTGCTAAGTTAGTAAAAAAATTTTCTGGTTGTTCAAATTTGTTAAGTATGTTCTGTTTTTTTGGTGGATAATGGATTCTGGTGCCAATCAACACATGATAGGAAATGATGAATGTTTAATTAATTGTGTTGATGTTTCAAAATATAATATGGAAGTTAAACACCCTAATGGCACCAATGCTAAGGTCACTAAAATTGGTGATGTTGTGTTAGCTGATGGTGTGATTTTGCATGATGTGTTCTATATACCTGATTATTGTGTGAATCTAGTTTCAATACATAAACTAGCTAAAGACAATAAGTTAGATGTTTTGTTCAATGAGCACCAATGTTTTGTTCAGGATTCCAAGTCAAGGAAAATCCTGGTGACTGGTAGACAGCAGGATGGCCTGTATTTTGTTGGAAAAGGTGTTAATGTTAGTAATTTGTGTTTTAGTAGTGTTACTGAGCACAGTCTTTGGCACAGTAGGCTAGGTCACCCTTCTAGTCAAGTTCTGGCTGTTTTAAAAGATACTTTAAACATTGGTGAGTCTGGTTCTGAACCTTGTGAGGTATGTCACAAGGCTAAGCAGGTTAGGGTCCCTTTTCCTCTTAGTGATCATAAATCAAAGGGTGTAGGTGACTTGGTACATCTTGATGTATGGGGTCCCTATAAGATCACTAGCAGGGAAGGATATAGGTTCTTTCTTACTGTTGTTGATGACTATTCTAGGACTGTTTGGGTGTACATGTTAAAAAGTAAAAGTGATGTTTTTGAGAATCTTGTTAATTTCTATGAGTTGATTGTCACCCCGTTTTCTAAAAGAATTAAAGTCTTTAGATCTGATAATGGGACAGAATTTGTTAACAAACAAATGAATGATTTTTGTAATAAGAAAGGAATATTGCATCAAACATCCTGTGCATACACTCCACAACAAAATGGTGTTGTGGAGAGGAAGCACAGGCATCTTTTGAATACAGCTAGAGCATTACTGTTTCAAAGCAGTGTTCCTCTTAGGTATTGGTCTGACTGTGTTCTTACAGCTGCTTATCTTATTAACAGGATCCCTTCTTCTGTGTTAGATGGTAAGAGTCCCTATGAGTTAGTATATGGGTTCCCCCCTGAACTTAGTCACTTAAAAAATTTTGGTTGTTTATGTTTTAAAACTATTTTAGATGGTCCTGACAAAATGTATAGCAGGGCTGATAAATGTGTTCTAATTGGGTACTCCTTTGTAAAAAAAGGGGTATAAAATTTTGTGTTTAGAAACTAAGAAAATAGAGTTTTCAAGGGATGTAAAGTTTTATGAAAATATTTACCCCTTTAAAACTGAGTTTAAAGAAAATGTTTTTAACAATTTAAACCATTTAAATTTTTTTGATTCTTTTGAAAATGATATTACTTTAAGTGACAAACCAAAAGAAAATTTTTCAAACCTTCCCAATGATGAAGGGGAACCCTTTAGTGCTAATGATCACTCACCTGATGAGGAATCAGAAGTTTCCCACAACACCTCAGAGATGTAGATCAGAACTTAAGTTCTGATCAGCAACCTGAAGGTTCAGATGGTAGAGACTTTGATAACTCAGGGTTTGAGGGATCAGTTGATGACACAAGGACTCCTGAGGGAAGTAGGTTCACTATTAGACAGTCTAATAGAGAATCTGTGTTACCTAGAAAGTTTAATGACTATGTGTTAGAAGGGAAAGTTAAATATGGTGTAGAGAAATCTGTTAATTACTCTAATTTGACTCATGAGAATTTGTGTTTTGTTACTAGTTTAAATAAGTCCTTAGAACCCACATCCTATGCACAAGCCTCACAAGATCCAAAGTGGATAGAGGCTATGAATACTGAGATGGAGGCATTATACAGGAACAACACCTGGGTTGTTACTGATTTGCCTCCAAACAGAAAGGCCATAGGATGTAAGTGGGTCTATAAAATAAAGTATAAGTCTGATGGTGAAATAGATAGGTACAAAGCTAGACTTGTAGCTAAAGGTTTTAATCAAAGAGAGGGACTTGATTTTGGTGAAACATTTTCACCAGTTGTTAAGATGGTTACTGTCAGGTGTGTACTTAGTCTAGCAGTTTATAACAATTGGACTTTGTTCCAACTTGATATAAACAATGCCTTTCTATATGGTGCTATTAGTGAAGATGTGTATATGAAATTACCAGAAGGATATTCTTCTGGTAATGAGTCTAAGGTGTGTAAACTTGTTAAGTCACTATATGGTTTAAAACAAGCACCGAGAAAGTGGAATGAAAAATTGGTTGATGTTTTAAAAAACATAGGGTTTGTTCAAAGTGTATGTGACTATTCAATGTTTGTTAAGTCACATGATGATGTGTTTGTTGTTCTACTTGTCTATGTTGATGATATAGTACTTACAGGAAACAATGAAAATGAGATAAATAAAATCAAAAATCTGTTAAAGGAAAGTTTTCAAATAAAAGATTTAGGGAAGTTAAAATATTTTCTTGGTATAGAAGTTTTGTACTCTGAACAGGGTATATGTCTAAACCAAAGGAAATATTGCCTAGATCTTCTAAGCGAATTTGGCTATCTTGGATGTAAGCCTGTGTCTGTTCCCATTGAACAGAATCATGCCACATCCATTCTTGATAGTAAGAATAGCCAAATCCTTGATGACATAACTGGCTTTCAGAAGCTTATAGGGAAGTTAATATATCTATCATTAACTCGCCCTGATATAAGTTATTCTGTTCAGTTCCTGAGTCAGTTTATGCACAAACCAACTCAGAATGTTCTAAAAATCGCTCTAAGGTTACTCAGATATCTCAAACATTCACCTGGAAAAGGGATAATGTTTGAGAAAGGGGACTTAACCTTGTCAGCATATTCTGATGCTGACTGGGCTAAGTGTTTGGTTACTCGTAAATCTGTTACTGGGTATTGTGTTTTCATAGGAAAGTGTTTAGTTTCTTGGAAAAGCAAGAAACAAAGCACAGTTGCTCGATCATCAGCTGAGGCTGAGTATAGAGCAATGTGCTCCACTGCTTGTGAACTTGTTTGGATTTCTAATTTGTTAAAAGAATTAGGAGTTCAAAGCAGGTTACCTTTAAACTTATATTGTGATAGTAAGTCTGCTATTTCTATAGCAGAGAACCCAGTATTTCATGATAAAACCAAACATTTTGATATAGACTGGCATTTTTTGAGAGAAAGAATAAGTGCTGGTTTTATCAAAGCTATTAAGATTTCTTCAGATCAGCAAATAGCTGATATTTTTACAAAGGGGCTCTATGGAGCTCAACATGAGTATTTGTGTGGTAAGCTAGGCCTAAGCAACATGTTTAGTATTTGAATTAAGGGGGGATGTTGAAATAATGTATAATTTTACATTATTATTTCTCTCTTATAATTCAAATATAAACATTTTGTATTGGGCTTGATATCAGTTGATTGGGCTTATTGTTGTTTGGGCCTAGACTGTGTATTATCTGGTTATATTGAAGAGGTTCATAAACTGTTGAACTGGTTCTTGAACTGGTTCGTTGTTAGTGGTTGTTACGAGTTATTGGGCAGGTCACTTCTCAACCGTTGGATTGCTTTAATCGTGGCCGTCTGATTGTCATCTTCGTCGAAGCTTCGAGATCGAGTATTTAAAGCTTTGTCTCGAGATATTTTCTTCAGTCGTTGTCATTTTTATTTCTCTGTATTGTTTTCTCTCTGGTTTTAGGGTTTCATCTGTTAGGGTTCGTCTGTAAGTTTGTTTGTATTATTTCTTTAAGTCTTGATCTGCTGATCTTGATAATCAGCAGATCTGTGACTAACTTTGTATTGTTATAATCTCAGTGATTTGCTGAGATTATTGGGTAACTGGTGGGTACTGATTTGGGTTGGGTTAATAAGAGTTTTGTCACCGTTTTTTGTCGCCTACATCAGTTGTGTTGATCTTGAGTTCGTGTTGGCTCACTTGTTGTTGTTTGTTTGTTGTTCGAACCCTAAAATTCTACAAGACTGAAGGGTGTGGAGCTGGTATAGGGCCGGAAAGTGTATGCCGGCAACGGCATGAGCGTCGAGAGGAAGCCGGGCATGACGGGCCAAAATATTATGTGAACGTTGGACTTGCAGACCGTTGACAAACGGTCGAAACTTTAAAAAAAGGTTTTTTTTTAATTAAATACATCATAACCTTTCCATTTTCATTCACATTTTTTTAAACACTCTCTCAAACCTCTCAATATATTTAAAAAAAATCATTATTTATAAAATTCCAAACCCTCAAACAACTATGTAATCAACATCTTCTTCGTCGTCTTTGTCTTCTTCGGGTTCATCATCTACAAACGAAGCCGTAAATTTTGTTATAAACGTCGTGGCGCAAGCGACGCAGATCATTGCTGAGGAGGAAGGAGATGAAGTTGACTCTGTACCTCGAACTAGGCAAGCGGCTATAAACAGAGACCGAGAAAGTACGTTTTATATTTTTTAGATTATTTATGTGTATTATATTTATTTTTTTAAAGATTTTATGATCGACAATTACTCTCCGCTCGATTCTCGCTCAGCGCTCGATCGGAAAATTTGCGCTCAAAGAATGCTTGTTCGGTTTTCGACTCGATTGTAAACGAGCCGCGCCTCTCGGTTCGGTTTGTAAACGAGCCAAGCCCGAGCAAAGCTCCGCTCGGATAGGCTCGGCTCGTGAACAGCCCTAGCCGCCACCCATGCTGGTAGTGGTCCCGTAAACCAAATTCTAGTTGTATCTAACGGGCTGGTAAACGATGATATTAATTGCAACGGTCGAATTTTAATGTTTTTTAATTCCGTATTTGAACGTTTTAAATAATTCAAACGGTCATATTCCAAATGGTTATGTATAAAGAAAACAATGCCACGGTTTAAGATAAAAAAATAGAAATTATCTCATGTTTTGTGCCATAATTTAAAAAAAAATGACTGACATTGACGTCGAAGATGATCAAGTTTTCATTCTCTCGCTCGAAGTGCACCCGATTTTAAACTCAACCGATAGTAGCATTGAGTTTATCATGGACATTGCCAAGCGAGCTGCAGAGGAAGACACGTCATCATTGGAAGTTTATTTTATTAGTTTAATAATATGTTTTAATTAATGTTTCTTTAAAACAACTAAAAAATAAAGATTTCAGTGAATTGAATCAGTTAAGTGCTACCTCCAAAAAAATGTTTCATTAATGTAAATCAGTGAAATGATGTGACATTACAGAATTGGTTAAAATCAGTAAAGTTGTAAACATATTATGGTAGGACCCCTTCGATCCCCCCTCATATCATTCTACCCATGTGAGAAATACTAGGACATAGGAAATACTTTGCCTCAAATACATCAATGCATATTGGGTGCACTGGTTGTAGAAGATAGAAACTTCGTAGTTTAATGCGTTTGGAGAGTAATTCCAGAATTGGTGAGAAACCTTCACCTTGGAAACCAAAAATAAAGTTTTCTATTTGTATGCAAAACATACAATATTGGTTGATATTAGACATCTAATTGTACATTTATTCTTCATTTTCAGAACATGTACTTTTGTGTTTGGATGATCACTTGTCCATACGTTACTATCATTTGTGCAAGATTTATACACCACTTAAGGTACAAATAAAGATAATTTCAAAGGATACCATAATGGGAACTCCTGGGATTAGGTGTGGAACTACCTAATATGTACTTCACGATGCATTTTCCCTATTTGTTCTCATATTTAAAGTTACTAACAGTTATAAAGATAGCAAAACCAACTACTGTTTTTGTTTAGTGCCCCCTACCGGTTAAAAAGAATGCAACAAGTTATAGCTACTAGGATACTTCGCATGCGACCTACATAGCTTTTTGTATTAATATTTATGCTACATGTACTTGACAATATGCTAGCCCGATATCACATAGGATTCAAATTAATTATCATATGATTAAATAATCTATAACTTTATCATTTGTGTATACCATAACACTTATTATTTTTTAAAAAATCTGTCAAATTAAATTCAAAACTCAACTTAAAATCCGAGAGAAAAAATGTTAGGACAAACCGCGAACTTTGATTTGGTTTCGAAATTTAATCTGTTTTCCATGTGTCTTAAATGTTCTCACCTATTCATATCAGTGCGCTTACTCCATTTCACATTTAAAAATTTGTGGGTGTGATTCCTATTAGGTGAGTGTAAATGTAAGAGTTTTGTGATCGTAATTTTGATGACAAGTTATTTAATTGTGGTACCAATACAATATTTGAAGTAGACCGGAAAAGATCATGGTAAATATTATCCCCTCTGTCATTGAGATAAATTTGATATGATGGTTTGACATAGAATCAAAATTCTATGCAGCACACTTCTTATCTCTGCCAATTTCCAAAACTTTATGTGACAAAAAAATGTTAAATTATTACTAAAGGCTTATTATTCCAGATGTGAAGTTTATTCATGAAATTTATGGGACTTATTTGTCAGCCTGTCTCATTTGTCATTATGGTCCATGCCCTTTCACCTTAAAACACAGACTTCACTGGAAAAGACCTACCCTTGGCATGTCATTGCGTAATTAATATATTTATAAAAAATAACTGTTTAAATTTTCTGCAAAGAAACCACAAACATTTATACTATGTTATAATTTGTGCCTAGAATCCTAGATCATAAAAAATTGGTTTGATATGTTATATAAATATTTATTTGTTAAACCATACTTTTTTATAACGGTGCGAAATTAATCAACTATCTTTTATGTAATTTTAGTTTTTATCAATAAACATGTATTTAAACCGAGCACAGTCCAGCTTAAAAGAGTAAGGTTTTGTATAGATGAATATATGCCGGATCATATATCATCCATGTTGGTTCGTTAGTCTCTTTATTTTATTTATTTGTTTTTTTTCGCATACACATACATATATAATAAAATGATTTTAGTTTTTTTTTATAGAGTATAACTTTGAGGGGTTTTTTTTTCCGATAACCTATATGCTGGTACAAAATTAGGCTGGCATGGAGTAGGGGTAATATGATGTTAAGGAAATCTTGTGAATTATCATATGATATTTTGGACCGCATCACGGTTGCTTCCCATAGGGGATATATTGCCCAAAGGTATTAGATTCACTTCACATATCACAAGTACTTTGCATACCTTTTTTTACTTTCAATTCTCATAAATATTTTATTCTCTTTTTAAAAATATAACACTATCTAAACAAAATTGTTAAGTTGCTACTTTTAACAAAACAAGTAACGTACATCATAAAAACGCTTTAAGTTTGGCAATCCAATTGCATATTTCCATACTAATATTACATCATGTACAGTGAGGCGAGAAATTACATTGCATGTTTCCCTTTGTTATAAAAGTCATAAAAAGTTGGCAATCCAATTAGTCGACTATTAAAAAGTTTATATATTTTAAGAAAAAGCTCCTACTCAATAAAAAGCTTTGTTTGGTTGAAGGAGCTGGAAGCTTTTAGGTTGGAGAAAAAGCTCTATAGTGAAAAGCTACTAGTACTAGCGTTTAAGAAAAAGCTCCTACTAGCTACAAGCTTTTAATGTGTAAATGACACAAATACCCATTCTATTTTAAAAATAAAATAAAAACTTTCCTTACAGACTTTTAATTATGCCCATTTTGGTCATTTTATACATTTTATTAAAAGCTCCAGCTACTCTTTCAAACACCAAAATATATTTAAAAAGCTTCCAGCTTCCAGCTACCAGCTTGCAGCTACATTAATTAAATGTATAATTTAGTATACGTACATTGAAAACCCACTTTACTAGAAATTAGCATCATATGTATATAACAATTAGCACATCATACCAAGTGATCCACGCCCAGGATGTAGTCATGTAGATCCATTTTATTCAGCGCACAAGTGACCAATTTTGCATGTCCGGGGCGTGTACACTGCAGCGGTGGGCGTAAAGTGAGAAGGCATGGTTCTAACCACACATGAAGGGGCGGAGGGGAAGGTTGTGGCTGGGTTTGTCGATGTTGGCCGACAGTGACGTGGTTTCGTTCCCTGGAGGAATAAAAAAGGGAAACAAGCAACATCCTCAGCTGAAACCGAATACGAAGGATAATCAAAACTCGTTGATTAAAGACCTTAATAGATTAGAGAACAAAAGACAAGTGAACTCGAATTTGAAAGTGCCTTGGATGATCATCAATATATTGTTTTGTTTCGATAAAAAAAATAGCATATGTATATTTATTTAATTACATTTTTAATTAATTTTAATATTTATTTCAAAATAAAGTATTAAATAAATAGTTTAAAACTAATAACAAAGATCAACCAACAATTACAAAATACTCACCATTAACATTGCCAAAGTTTGCCAATGATGTCCAGCCCTGCTGGTTGGAGGTGGGGGGTTTACCACCTAGGTGGGTTCCCACCCGGGTTAGGACTCAGGTTCGATTCTCGTCCATCGAAAAATTATATCCATTAAGGTTGAAAGGGACCGACGTGTGGGAGGATTTGAACTTGGGACACGGCGTTATCAGGACTAAGATTTCACCATTGAACTACACCTTCTAAAAAAATTAACATTGCCAAAGCATATGTTCTTCTTTGGTGTGAAATTTGAAACCATTAACTGCTCATGCAGGGACGGATCTAGAGAGTAAGCAGGGGTAACGTCCGTTACCCCTCAATTTTTTAGGCGTAGTGTATTTTTTGTGCATTTTTATTTTTTTTACGTGTTTTGTATTACGTTACCCGTGAAAATTATGTAACGTTAACCCTGAAATCTTGGCCTAGATCCGCCACTGTGCTCATGTGATGCCTACGCCTAACATATTTTTTTAAATTATACAACACAACAACACATAATGTTATTGTTAACGAATAACGTACAGATCATGAGATCAACGTAGTTAAGTTAAATTAATGCATGGTTCCTCGTTACTTTAAAATGTTTATTAGGTAATCAAATAGTTTATTAAAAGGATTAAAATATATATAATTAACTTGCCAAAGTTTGATCCAACTGTAGCCATAAGCAGCCTACAATAATGTTAAAAGAGAAAATTATTCATGCTGAACAATGGTCAACTTTCCTCATCTCACATCACATATGCCCCTACATATTATATTAAAAAATAATTTTAGTTTAGATAATTCATTAATCATGTTAAAACTAAAAATTCTATTTTTATTAAAAGCAGAATATGTTAAAACCACTACTTAAAAAAACAAGTCACACCTTCAAGACTACCGCCTCAATCATGTCATGCAATGGTTGTTTCTAGCTCTGCTCCTCATCCAAACCTACATCTTCTTTTTAATATACATTTTCATTCTTATTTACATGATTAAAATTGTTGTTTTCTCATATTATAGTACATAAATTTCTATATTACATCATGACATATATTTTATCACTTCATATTAAATTTATCTATCATGGAAAGCATCTTGGATATAGGTGTTGTTTGTTTTTAAAGAGGTAAAATGTCTGCGGTCTGCGGATCACATCTGCAAACATCTGCAGAAGAAGAGATGGACCAAATGTCTGCAGTCTGCAAGAAGAAGACTGTGTGTTTGTAAATGTCTGCAACGTAACCTGAAACCATAACCATAACCTACCATAACCACAACCCACAAATATTATTATCTAAGCCACCGTAACAATCACTATCTTATCTTATCATATCATAATTGCAAAAGTATAATCTTTGTAGAATCATAATAGGAAAAGTATAATCTTTGTAAAATCAAAACCAAACAGGTAATTAACCACAGATGTAATCTTTGCAAAAGTATATCTTATCATAATTAACCATTAAACCCCTAATCCAACACCAAGACTCTCCGCCGCCCTCCACCACCGCAACCACTCACAAAAATGGTGCGTGTATTATGCAGAATGAATCACTATCTTATCATAATTAACGATTAAACCCCTAAACCCAGGTCCATCGTAATTAACCACAAATATAATCAGATATAATCTTTGTCAAAGTATATCTTATCATAGTTAACCATTCCACCATCTTCTTCTCCTCCTCCTCTATCTCTTTCTAGAGCTTTGTGTGTGTGTGTGTGGGGGGGGGGGGAGTGGAGCGGAGGGGAGGAGGAGGAGGAGAAAAGGGGAAGAGAAGGGAGAAAAAGAAAGAACTGTGAAGAAGAAGAGAAAAAAAGGGAAGCCGTAGTTTGAGGAGAAAATAGAAGAAGAAAAGAGAGGAGAAGAGGTGGGAAGACCTTGGTGAATGTCTACACCAAGAAGAGGACGCACAGACGTTTTTAAGTGAAAGATCTTAAAAACAAACAATCTGCAGACCCAAAATGTCTGCGCGCGTCTGCGCGGCGCAAGCAAAAGAGGTTAGAAGCATTTCTGGGAAAAAACAAACACCCCCATAATCTGGTTATATTGTATATCTTAAAGAACATGGTCGGTGACCATGCTCTTTAATTACTAACCTTTCAACTTTTTCAAAGTGACAAAATTCACCCTCAAGTTTATGATTGACAAAAGTGACCCATTTACTTCATAGCTTGACAAGAAAGACACGTTTACTTTCTAATTTCTTTTTTATCCTCAAACTTTTGACATGTAACCTAATGTATCCCCAAACTTCTCTATAAACGATATAAATTCATGTTTAACATAGGGTTTTTTTTCTGAAACCAACCCGGTCAAATATAAAACGTTTTCATTCTAATTTTTAAGTATGATGTTGGTTGGTCTACGATTCTGACGTACATTTTGTTCGGAAACAAAGTCAGATCAAATATAAAACATTTTAATTCGAACGTAAAAACTCAAGTTACTTACGTTTCTGATGTAAACTGTGTTCGAAAAAAACGAGTCGACTCAAACATAAAATGTTTTCATTCGATGGTATAAAATCGAGTTATTGTACATTTTCATACGGTTTACGCATCACATGATGTATAAACAACCTAGGCGTCGCCGCCGCAACGCGGGCAACCATCTAGTTTATATATAAAATTCATGCAATTCTTATACAATTCATGGTCTTTTTGGAAAATGACAAAATACTTTTGTCACACATGATCTTATACATATTCTCAAGTTACCATATAAACAAATAAATGCATCCTTGACCATCTAGAAGTGAAGGTGACACTTTAACGGGTTATACTCTATTTAATCAAAACCATACATAGTTTAGATAACACTTTTAAATTGTGTGTTTGTTATTCTGGTGCCGTCTTGACATAATGACATTGCAAACATTTTTAATTAATGCTAAATCATAGTGCTATTAAGAACACAAAACTATGCATGGATGACTATGAAAGTTATAGACTGCTCAAGATTTGTTAATTGTAGGTGCCGTAAAACTATAGGTAACCGATAGAAAACACCCCAAAGAAATTGCACATAAACTAATCTAAAACTAGCTTCAGCATGATTGTCAGAAAACCCATTAATTATAGAAAGAAAATAACTTCACTTTTTAGTAGCTTTCCATTGATATCCACCATCAAGTACAAATCAACACAAACCTCATGAAACTTTGTCCAAAAAAGGCACTCAATGCTCTTTCAAATCATAACCTACCTGATCATCTTGTCATAATTACCACTAATTACAACACATTTCAACTAAATAGCCTAATCAGTAATAATAAGAGCACATCCCCTTTTGATAATGTGTTGTCTTGTTTTCATCACCATCATGGAACAAGTAGCTGCTGAAGTTGAGTTGCTTCATGTCCTCAACCTCACTTTGCAATGGAGTTACATGGTTCTTGATCATGAAACTTTGACCTTGAACCACTTGATCACCAACAACATGATCATGAAGGGTTGTTTCATAATCTTCTTCCTTGATTTGAAACTTCTGCCTTTCTTCATAATCTTTATTGTAACTCACACCTTCAGAGGATGAACTTCCAAACATGAACATTCCTTCTTTCATAGCTGATGAAGTGTGATAATACTCCTGCATTGGACTATTGCACATGCTATAGCCATAATCATTAACATCAGTAATATTGTTGTTACACATCAAACTGTTTGCATGAGGTACTGTTGACTGAAGAAGACCAGGAACATTAGTGTGCTCATGAACAAAGAGAGAGTTAGAAGTGTTGTCAACATTCATGAACTTAGGGTAAAAGTGTAAAATGATAATGGATTGTTTAACAACTGGTGTGATGTAAGATGATCATTTGATGGTGGTAGTAGTGGTGGTGGGTGAAAGGGTATAGATGGAAAAAAAGATGATTTTTCTTGAAGAGAAGGAAGCATAGTTAAAAGCTTCTTCTTTAGTTTTGTGTTCCAGTAATTCTTGATGTCATTGTCAGTCCTTCCTGGTAGCTGAGCTGCTATTACCGACCATCTGCATATATATATTTTTAGGAAGCATTAAATTTAGTAGCCAATCACATAGCCTTAAGACTTATAACATAAATAAAAGACTTATCATTACATATGTATTATCTTATCATGCATGCACCTATAGTTTTCAAGATATTATAGAATCTTTTTCTAGAGATTAATCAATCATTAATTTTCTTTGAAGACATTTTCTCTCTCCACATGGAGTTTGACCTAAATCATATTATTTCAGTGATAGTAATCATTTATTATTATTTTTTAAATTTTTTTTTTTTGTAATATCAGCTTTCATTAAAACAAAATATGAAAGTTCCGCCACCCCTTTCTGAAAACAAACAAAAGAAAGAAAAAAAAAAAGAAAAGAAATGGAAGATATTATTCAGAAGATGAAATGAACCTGCTACCAATGCTAGCATAGAAGCTGCAAATGATCCTGTCTTCTTCTTCAGAGAATTCACCATGTCTGATATTAGGTCTCAGATAGTTTAGCCATCTTAACCTGCAACTTTTTCCACATCTTTTAAGACCTGCACAAGATCAAAACACATATAGTACATATTAGAGACTTAAAACACTTATGTTACTTGAAGAAACACACACAAAAAATAGGTTTCTAGAGAGAGAAAGATACCAGCTTTTTGAGGGAGTGCAATCCAGTTACCACCAGTTCCATGTTTCTCAATGAATTCTTTAAGTTTTGCATCTTCTTCAGGAGACCATGGTCCTTTTTTCACATTTGCTTTGTCACAACAAGGGGCTCTTCCCATCTCTCTCTCTCTCTCTCTCTCTCTCTCTCTATAGTGTATCTCAGTTGGATTTTTCTCCAGAAGAAATCTCTCTCTCTCTCTCTCTCTCTTGAAGTGAATTGACAGATAAGTTTGGTGGTTTTGCTAGTTGGCTTTTTATGGAGGAGAGACTTTGGTTGCCTATGTAGGATGAAAGTCAGTATAGAAAAGATATTATAAAGAACATGGTAACACAAGTCAAACTCAAAGAAGGGGATTGGCTTATTAAACTTTGATATAAAGTATTAATTAAATAAGGTATTTAGGAATCATACACCTCCTATTCAGGATTCATACATCCTGGTCCGCATCACACACTAATAGGAGTCTGCCACGTACCTCAGAATGTGATGTCACACCCCCAGAATGTGACGTCACGGGGTGTATAATACCCAGAACCCTTAAATAAATATTCATTAATTAAATAAATAAATATTCATTTCTAATAAAGTTTTGATTTATGTATGTCCTCCAAGTTTTGTTTGCTTGTTGTAACATCTTTCCCACAATTGAAATTTATTTTGTCATTTTCAAACTCAAAGACTAGTACGGTTTCATACTATTTATTAGCAAGAAACATAAATGAACATGTACACTAGTAAAAATACTCACACTAAGTGAGAGGGTTTCGGTGTGAATCAATTTGGTTTAAATGGAAATATGACATGCACATATTCGAACTTGAGTCGCTCACATGATATTAATGCTAATAAAATTCAAAAGTTAAAAGTTCACAACATTTATACATGTAAACACCTAAAATGTATTAATCTATTAACGATTAATACGATGAATGATTTTAATATAAAAATACAATTATTTACATATGGAATGTTGCGATTTTCGTAAATAATTTTTATATAAATTGAGTCTGGACTCCATGATTTGATTTTCCAGTCTCTATCGATCGGAAAAAAATGAGTCCCACCTTGGCCGATTCGATCTCTAAGCTTCGCCACTGAAAATACTAGCTACATTAATGAAGTGGTAACTTAAATAATTTAAAAAAATGCTATAAAATATAATAAAGGGGAAAGAAATACTAAAAAAAAACTATTGTAGGATAAAATTATATATTTGTCAAGCAGTTTACAGGATTTAAGTATGATAATAAATTAATGAAATAGTTACGTAAGCAAGGTAAACAACTATGAAAAGGGAAAAAGAGGTAAAAGTGGACTAAAAAAAAACAAGTCTCTTCAAGTGGCCAAATCAAACACGGTCATTATAAACCAATCTTACAATTAAATTTCCCTAAGCTGAATAACACGTGTGTTTGTTTAATTATACTACTATACATTTACAATAGGGTCTTAGCTACAGTGCTAAGACCCTATTGGTCCACGTAACGCGAGGTAAAAAACCTTTTGTTTCGAAGTAATTACGAAAATGCCATCGCAGTAATTTTATTAATAAAATCAAAATAAAAAGCTTTTAGTTTCCACGTATTTACAAAAATGCATCGCTTTACTTTTTAGTAACGTTGATAAACGCAATATAAAAAACCTTCCGTTTCGAAGTAATTACGCAAATGCCATCGCAGTAATTTTATTAATAAAATCAAAATAAAAAGCCTTTAGCTTCCACGTAATTACGAAAATGCCATGGCTTTACTTTTATTGGTAACTTCTCTTTTTCAAGCGGGCGCTTTGCTCGGTGCAACGCGCACCTTTTATCGACGGAACAATGCGACTCTCTACATTGTCTTATCCGATTAGCACACCCTCGCAATACCGTCGGTGTAACTCCGCTGTTAGTCGGAAAAATCTGTAGCTTTTCATGAATCGGCGCTGGTTTATGTTTCCACGCCGCGCTTAGCGCGTGGCAACTCCACCGCCGCGAAGCGGCGGGGATTTATACTAGTTAGTTATAGTATATATAATTCTTTTAAACGAAATAATTTACTTCTTATCCCCCACCTCCTGGTAGAGTGATTGGTACGTGCCTGATGATAGGTGACTTGGGGTTGAGTGGTTATAAGTTCGAGTCTTGAAGGATACCAGATTTTATTGATTATTCATTGTCGTGTCTTCAGGCGTGGGTAGATAATCGGGTTTTCCCTAGATTGATGGACCTGGAGGACCGGGTACTCCGTGAGTGTCCTGAATTCGTCATAAAGGAACTCTCACAAAGGTCCGTAATGACTTTGTTAGCCTAAATAATCATAATAATAATAATAATAATAATTTACTTCTTAGTTAACCCAGTTTCTTTCTAATATCATCGTTGTGGTTCTTAATATTAATACTTTTTCTCTAAAAATGAATAGCTTAATGCAATTGAGTTTTATGTTTTTTTTTACTATGTCACAAATATATTAAGCGTCCGCTAGAGAAATATAAAATTATTAACTATTACAAAGTAATGCGAATTAATATAAGGCCACAAATTGTCTATCTATTTTTTTATCTCATTCATCCCATAAGTCTCTCTATACTCATGTCATAAAAAAAATCATCTTGTATTTTCCATCCAAAAAGGGAACCAGTATTTTATCTTTTTTATCTCACCCATCCAACACCAGCTATTATAAAAATTAAGAAGAAAAAAAATGTTTCGCCTGACATGATTAACCATGTAAAAAAGTGGGGTGTGGGTTTTGAACGCAATATAATCGGTGAATCAACCACTTCCCTTCACGAAAATATGAGGTATTGAAACACAAAAAATGTCCCATATCGTGTGGCCTAATACTTGAATCATTATTTTTGTTATTCGATTTATATTTCTTGAAATAAATACCTAAAATAAATTATACTGATCAATTTCATATATGTTACTAATTTACTATATATGCATGATGTTTGGTGGTAATATATACATACCTTCTAACTTCTTCCACAAGAACATAAAGTCAAGTGATTATGAAATCAAAATAACAACTTGATGGCTATAGAATAGACATGCCTATCAATTGTCGCACTTTCTAGAACATTTATATACGTAGATGTTTAACAATAATACTTTACCTTTTTATAAAACTAGTATTAAGGCCCCGCATTATTGCAAAGGCGTAAAACCATGTCAGTTAACATCAATATCACCTTGCGGCGTAAAGCACAAGAAATAAAAAACGAAAAAATAAAATCGAAAGAAAAGTAAATGTAAAAACATTAAACCATGCATAGTATTAAGAGTATATAGGACTAAATTTGAAATGAAAAAAATGTTGGGTTAAATGTAAAAGATGAAAATACCAATAAGGGTTAAAAGTAAAGAAAAAATATTAAAACAAAACAAAGGTATAACCTACAAAACATGAGATAGAAACCAGAATGCATAATCAAGTGGGTGTGGGTTTTTAAACCCAAAAGTGATTATTCGTTTAGCTAAACAAACGAACACGAATAAAGGTCGCGTTCGTTCTTTTATGTTTGTGAACAGTGACGAAGTTTGACTCGAAGGTTTGGGGGGTCGGAAGTCACTAGTTTCGGGGGGTCGAAAACCTGTTTCGGGGGGTCAAAATCCTATATTTCCAAAATTTTCTATACAAATACTATATAATCGGAACTTCTGCACGAAAATTCGGGAGGGGGGGTCGGCCGCCCCTCCCCGCCCCAACTAACCTGCGCCACTGTTTGTGAACACTCGGTAACGTGTTCGTTTATATTTGATAGTTCATTAAGTTCTTTAACTTTTATTTTTAATTTAAGCACTTCAATTTTTATTAATCTATTATTTAATAAATATTAGTCATGTATTACATATTACTTCATTTTTTTGTATATCTATATTCATGAACGTTCATTTGTGTTTGCTTACGCTCACTTTTGTCCGGTAACTAAAATTGACAAACAAACAAACACAAACACATTCATTTCCTTAACAAACAAACACAAACAGAAAATCTTGTTCGTTAAGTGTTCATGAAAACATTATTTTCTTATTAAACAAACACAAACAAGACTTGTTCGTGTTCGCTCAGTTCGTTTGCAGCCCTAAATATCAGGGTTTTTTCAGCGGTTTTCCATCGGTTTTAACCAGTTCATTTAAAACTAGTATGTACCCTTGTGCCCAATCCAAAAGCTCATAGCTGAACTGACAACATCGACGGTTTCTGGTTTAGCGGTCAAACTAACCAATCCATGCCAGTTTTCAAAATGTTAGATATTAATTCTCGAGTTAACAATGCCGGTATTATTTCTATAGGTTGGAATCCGATCTGAAGTGTCATTTTAGATAAACGAAATAACTGTTACATATTTGAAACAAATGGGATCATTTTGACAAATCACATTTCCTTAATACTTTTTGAATCCACAAAACGTAAAGAATCCACATTCTTAGAAGAATATTTTGCAATTGTATAAATAATTAACTTAATTTTCTTTAATATTGTAATCGACGTCATTGTATACAAAATCAACAAAGATACTACGTATTAATAAACGGGAGGCAAATAATTTTTTTTTAAATAAATAATCAATTTCATTAAAATAAAATACTAAATTTACATCACAATAGAAGGTAGACGGGCAACATTAATCTTTATTTATTCTTCTATTTCAAATTATGCTTGATAACTACGTAGGAACTAGAGTAAACCTCAATTTCCGTCCATGTGGTTTGTTTGATTTTAACAGTCTTAGTCCAATAGTTTAAAATTGCAATTACAATCTAATTGTCTAACACCATCCATAACCCAATTTGTTTGCTTTCATGTGCCTCTCAGTGAGGGGCATTTATGTCTTTTAAATTACTTCACCTACTAAGTTAAAAAAAAAACTAACTCTTCCTTCATTCTATTCACATCCTAACATTTATACTCCCCCAAAAGCCTATCATTTTCAGCTCATACCGAAAAAATGTCATCCTAACTGATCCAATCCCACCGGGAAAATGCCAATATCTTCACCGACGGAGCTCTCTGCAAGCAAAAATCCCATGAACTTTAACCAAATTCTCCTTCCTAAAGGGCCTGATCCCCTTAAATGACGTCACGGAGGTCAGCCACAACCCTTCCACAGGGATCGTGTGGGTTCGCCGGAAGAAGACGAACCACATGTTTCGTTAGATTAAGCTGAAGGTGTCGTACGATTATGAAGTGATGGACTTTGTTGAGGACCGTTAGATGAAGAATCTGGCGAGTTTAACTTATGTTAATGGCGTCTACCCACAAATGTAGTGAGTTTTTGTTTAGAAGCATTAGTAATGTGGAGGCCACTCGTAGTATGTTAACGTCTCTCAGGCCACGTATGCACGTGTTGGATGTTTGTAATCGATTGTTGGGCTGAGGTTGTAAACTATGAAGAGACGTTCAAATTAGATGAAGAGTATTTGCGCCTCTTTGCCAGGACAAAACCAGTGGTAGGTAGAAACGATTTACCAATTGTAAGTAGGTTCCAAAATATCACATGTGGTTTACTAAAATTGTTCTTAATGGCAACCCAGTTCCCATGGATGCTCTACGATAAAGATTGTAACAAGACGAAGAGGATGAGCAAGTTCGCTAGTAACATGAGAGCCTCCCTGCTTGTGTATCAAAAGAACGCTGATTTTAAGAAATATGACCTTATTTTTTTTTTACCATATGCATGTCTTGTGTAAGGTTTGGTAACTGTCACACCACGCCAATGGCGGAAACACATGGCGCAACGCTCGAAAGTATATCAAAGTCAAGATTAACACAAACCATATTTAATTAGAAAAGATCATTTATTAAGATGTCGAAATTAAGTACTTGTCTTAAATAAAACAACAACATAATGTTCAAAAATAGGGTTTTCCATTTATGTCCCAACCCAATGGTAAATGTAGATGAAACCCCCCGACAAAAGTCCGACATTCCGAATTCTACCGTACTAGCCTCATATCTTCTCGGCACTTAGTTACCTGAAAGATATGTTTAAAAAGACGTCAATACATAAAATATTGGTGAGTTCACAGGTTTTAGTTCCATAACAACAACATTTCAACAACAACATTTTTAGTGGAACAAAATAAGTAGTGACCTTTATAGTGGGTAGCTAACTCCTACAAAAACTATGACGAGCAATTCCTTAAGCCCATAACCAATCCAAGACTAATAATAATGCCCCGCTAGCAGAAGTTGTTTCTCGAAAAATAACAACTTAGTTCAGAATACGTGCACCCCTGACGTACACAGTCGTATAATCGACGCTATCGATTAGGGTGGGCCTTGTCGGACACCAATAGTACTATCCAAATATTCCTTCGGTTCTCGATTTCAACATCCACAACATACGATAAATGGTTACAGTAGCGAGGACTCAACCCGAGTGGCGTACAAACAACAAAACCTAAGTACTCATCATGTCACTTATCACATTTTAACATTTCAAAACATTTTGACATGTAACAACATTTGACAAACATATCATTCCCCCAGAGTAAAACAGTAAAGAGGGGCAGTGAAACTCACCTGTAGCCAGTGGCGGATACAGAAAATTTTTATACGGGGGGCACAATACGGGTTGGTTTAAAATGGGTAAAAAACGACAATAAAATAACTTAGTTCATTGAATATTTAAATGTAATAACGACATACCTCGATTACAATTGTTCTCTACGTGTTTTCATCTACTGGAAACGCTTGATTACATCTTCATTAGTAACATTGAAGAGTTCATTTACTTCTACAGCACATAGTACACAAGCGTTCAAAAATATCACTAACACAATTGCGCAAACTTGACTTTACATGTTTCATCACCGAAAATCACATCTCCACAGTTGCAGTTGCAAGATGCAAAACCAAATTATAATCTAGAGTTTGGATATTTGTAAATTAAATTAATATATTGATAATATTTGACAAACACAAATAATTTGTATTAATTAAATTATAATTATAATCCAACATTATACAATTATTATAAAGCAACACAACGATTATAAACAACAAAAATACACAGTGCGTCACTACCTAACTTCAAATGTCCTAAAAAAACATTATCATTTAATCATATGAATTAATGATAAAAAAACAACTCACGGGAGCAGGGAGAATGATCGTCGGTCCGATGGTCTGGTGGATTTTGGTCGGACTTCGAGAGCCCGAGAGGTTGTGTGCACAGAGAGGGCCGCCGTCAAGCGGTGAATTTGATGATTGATCGGACTCCGAGCACAGGGGATTATTGATCGGACTTTGATGTTTGATCGGAATTTTTTGATCAACGGAGAGACAGAGCACATAGCACAGGGCAAAAGATGGGAGTGCAGGAGAGTTGCGGAATTTCGATCGACCACTGCTAGGGCTTTTCAAGTTCAACAGTGGGCACTACATCACTGGGCTTTTCATTAAGGTGGGCAGTGGACCTTTCATTAGGGTGGGCACTTGACTTTGCATATAGAAAACAGGCCGGCGCAATGGATCGTACGGTGGGCACCGGCCCACCATGGAAACAAGGTGGCTCCGCCACTGCCTGTAGCATGGCGTGCAAGTAAATGGCAGAGAATAGTAAGTCCAAGATCAAACACCTATAAATATCCTAGACGTATAAATTACTAAGTCCATAGCGTGTGTTTTTCGGCAAGTTGTACATCAAATTCCCGACGCTATTATTTAGTCCAATTCCCCGTTTAATTAAATGTATATCCTAGTTCTGTTGGTGTTATGTTACCCTTGTTATGAGTTACACTTATATTTCCGTATTAGTTACCTCGTCTTATCTTATCATCGACTCGACTCACTTTACCGCATAATTATTTTCCCATTAAATGATTATGCTAGGATCTTGTCGATCGACCTTTCATTTTCAATGCTCGGCTCGGCTCACTTTACCATATATTTTATTTTCCCATTAAATAACTATATTAAGATCTCGTCGACTCGATATTATACCTTCAACGCTCGTCTCGACTCACTTTACCATATATTTACTTTCCCATTAAATAAATATACTAAGATTTCGTCGATTCGATATTTCACTTTCAACGTTCGACTCGACTCACCTTACCATATATTTACTTTCCCATTAAGTAAATATATTAGGATTTGTCGACTCGAACGATGTCAAGTTCACATGCTCGTTTTAGACGTGAAATCCTTGTGGATTCATGTGTTAGTTTTCTCATGATTAAATTTCCAACACTTAGGAAAGTGTTATGTATTATCACCCAAGTTATATATTTTAGTTCATAAAATATATATATTTATGCATTCCATTAAATGCGACCACATTTATATACGTATTTTGTCGGAAGTTATACTACGCATACTTGTTCATACCGTTCCATATTAAGTTCGTAATATAAATACGTTACACTCGATTGTGTATTTATATATATCTTCGTGTCCCGAATATTATAAGTCGTGTATATATATTTTGTAGGAAGAAATACTTGTCGTCGCAATATTGTTTTTCCTACGCCCACAATACATATATGTATACTTTGTTATTTTTCCTAACGTTTTCCACAATATATTTCCTTGAAATTAATAAACCTTTAATTTCTACATATTTTACTCGGAAACTACAATACTTGTATTTTAAAGGTCAAGACTCGATTACTTACAATTAAAATGCTCCAACACTTCTATATTCCCATAAATATACAAGTGTTCATTTTTATACAACTTTTCATCAAATCTTTAAATTACCAATTTATTATAAAAACCTTTGTTTCTATTCTTCCCAATATGTTTGGTAATTCATATTTTTATAAAATCTTATTTTATAAAAATTCATTTTATACACAAAAACATATATTTGTAAGTTTACAATTCCTTCACAAAAACAACCTTGGAAAGTTAACATCTTCCACTTTTTTACACCAAACTTTCCAAAGTTACATTTTTAGATCAAAGTTTCCAAAATGTCATTTTATACCCCTAACTTCTTAAAGTTATCAATTAATTCCTTTAACTTTCAACCGATTTGATCTTCCTGTCCCTGCCGATCGGAAAAAAATTAGTCCAACCTCCGCCAATTCGATCTTCAAGCTTCGCCACTGAAAATACTAGCTACAATAATGAAGTGTGACTTAAATAATTTAAAAAATGCTATAAAATATAATAAAAGGGAAAGAAAATAATGAAGTGGTAACTTTCAAAAAGTTATATTTTCCACTTAAATCTTCCAAAAGTGACAATTTTACACAAAACTAGTCAACTACTTTTATCAATTTGTCCATAATAATTATTATTATGATTCTAATCTAGTAAAAGTCCATAATACTCTTATTAGGGATATTATTATATGTATTTGGTGTATTAAGTCCAAGGTGTCCAACATGTCCATTTGTAGAGATTTAATGTTAGTTCCTTTAAAGATGTAATTTTTATATTTGTACAATTTTTTAAGTTCCAACATATTATTATGTTTTAGATGATTATATTAAGATGATTAAAACCACTCTTTAAGTATATTCAAGTTATGTTTATAAAAACTACTCAAAACATCACAAACATAGCTTATGTGAACTTATAAAAATTAACAAAAATTCTCTAACAACCTCTAATAACTCACGGCATTTTAAAAAAAAAGTATAAATCTTTGTTAAACTTGTAAAAACATATATTATCTCATTATAAAAACTCTAGCTTCATATTGTTTTAAAGCTTTAACATGTGTTAGCTTATATTAACATTTTTAACTACAAAAACACTAATAACAACCTCAACAACCTACGGCCATGTATATATGTTGTTAACCACCCATTTTAATCTTGTAACAATATATAAACCATATGTTTAAAAATGTAGTTTCCAACCCCTTGTACAACTTGCTTTGAAACATAAGAAAAATAAGAATATTTAAGGAACAAAAACAAGATTAAAACTTACTACTAGCACAAGGCTAGGGAAGGTAAAAACACTTGATTTTGATGGGGTTTAGTGTGTTCTTCCAAGGGGGTTAAGCTCCAAGCTTGATAACACACAATAGGGGTTTGAATGTGGGAGTTTTATGGGTGATTTCTTGTAGTTTAAAAATGGAAAATGAGTGTGTGTGTGTGTGTGTGCAAGAAAACTCACGGCATTTTTCAACAGCCAAAGAGGAGTTTTTGTTTTGTTTTTGAAGTTGTTATAACACTTAGGTATCATAACTTCATCTACTTATTCAAAACCATGCAAGAATATCTCTTATTCCAAGTGAATGGATTCACAAGTTACAATAAATGGCATGAGGGTGTGGGAGACATGGGGATCATGGGGGGGGGGGGGGCGGTTTGGGTAAGGTGGTTGGTGGGGTCCACTTGCAATTTATATTTAAAACTTATTTTGTGTATTAAGAGGGTATTATTCGGGTGTCGTTCGGGATTTAATCAAGCGTTATTCAAAACTTTATAATTCAGCCCTAAAAACCTTTAAACATAGTCCTAATTTAAGTGTTTATAAGTTATTTAGGCTTCGGTTGGGTAAAATTACGAGTTATACGCGTATCGGGTGCGATACGCGCACTTTATTCACTACCGGGTGATTTGTATTTTGAGTTTCTATTATTGTTTTGGAGTTCCAAAACACATAATATTTTATGAAAATACCCTTTATTTTATATCCCGGGTGTTTGGGATTATTTCCAGATATTTATCTGTTACAGGGTAATTACCAACGTCCATATCCGGATAAGTACATTTGCACGCGATTTCGCCTTGCATCTAATTAAACAAATGCATTCCTATGCATCCTATGGGGAATTTTCTATTCTCTAAAATCCAGTACAATAACTTAATATTGCACACAATTAATATTAAATATTAATTAATTAATTAATTTTGTACGGATTTACCTTATTTTTGCCGGTTGTTACAATAACATATGCATGTCTTTTCCCTGCATGTTAACATATGTATTGTGACTTGTATTGGATATCACAAATATGACATACTTGGAAATGGTGATAAAAGAAACATAAGACTACACCCACCTGGCCCTTTACTAACATATGCATTGTGACATGTGTATGTTTTGGTAACATGTGTTGGTAGCTTGGGAAAACGTCATTTCCTTAGGTGGGCGAGTTTGGTTTGATAAGGATCTCACGTTTTAGTTACCTAACAACCATGTGTATGTCTTTTAGAAACCTACTAACGTATATATGTCTTTTGTCGGATACACGACCTAAAAAATTTAAGTTACATGGATCTCCATATGTATGTCTTTTAAAAACCTACTAACGTATATACGTGGTAACAAATACAAAGTACATGGATCTTCAAATTGAATCTATTCAAAAGTAACAAACTTAAAAAGTTATCGAACAACTGGAAAATAAGGTAAACTTAACACGTGTTATATATTGAATTAGTAAATGAGTTAAACTCAAATAATTATCACGTTAATTTGTGAACATCATATTAATAACGTATGCCACATGAGCCCTTTAAACCATGTTAGTTGTAATCCTTAAACACATATTAACACATTACTAACATGTTAAAAAGAAACATTAAGACTACACCTTCCTGCCCCTTTACTAACATATGCATTTTGACCTGTGTATGTTTGGTAACATGTGTTGGTAGCTTGAGAAAACGTCAAGTTTGGTTTGATAAAGATCTCATGTTTTAGTTACCTAACAACCATATGCATGTCTTTTAGAAACCTACTAACTTATATATGTGGGACAAGTTTGGTTTGATAGTGGGACAAGTTTGGTTTGATAAGGATCTCATGTTTTAGTTACCTAACAACCATATGTATGTCTTTTAGAAACCTACTAACGTATATATATGGGACAAGTTTGGTTTGATAGGTGGGGACAAGTTTGGTTTGATAAAGATCTGATGTTTTAGTTACCTAACAACCATATGTAAGTCTTTTAGAAACCTACTAACGTAATATATGTCTTTTTCGGATACACGACCTAAAAAAATTTAAGTTACATGGATCTCCATATGTATGTCTTTTATAAACATACCAATGTATATATGTCGTAACAAAAACAAAGTACATGGATCTCCAAATTTGAATCTATTCAAAAGTAAAAAACTTAAAAAGTTATCGAACAACTGGAAAATAAGGTAAACTTAACACATGTTATATATTGAATTAGTAAATGAGTTAAACTCAAATAATTATATTAATAACGTATGCCACATGAGCCCTTGAACACATGTTAGTAGGTCTCTTCAAACAAACTCTTTTCAAACACAATCACTAAACACGTGTTACAGGCACACACTAACATGTGGTAGTGTGCATGGCCAGCAACAGACCCTAAGTCCCATAACATTACAAAAGCAGCTTATAACGCAACAAAAAGTTATTCATACAAATTTAATTATATAAAAAACGATAAAACAATGGTCATTACAAATTAACAGTTATATAAAAAGCGATAAAATCATTACAATGGTCATTACGTTAGCAAGAGACTCCAATGAATGAACATACACCTTATTTTTCCGAACCCATCTCATATAACTTTCCATAGAGAGTACCCATTATAGCCTCTGGTGTCGACCTTTTCCTTATCTTTCGCCTCGTTTCCTTAGCACTC
>JAUTDX010006461.1:0-26357 GCA_030844895.1 Ambrosia x helenae
AACCTTAAATAACAAATTCCTAATCGACAACCTAAAAAACCGCATCCGTCAACCTGCAAAACTGCAAAAATGCAATTGCAACGCCTTGAATGAATTCTGACCCGTTCAAATAGGATAATCGCCATGTAGTTTAATAAAACAAACTCTCACACAACTCTCACACAACGTATAACACACACAGACACACCTGAATCAGAGAAGCCAGATAGCCGAATAAGAGAGAGGGGAGACGAGTAGAAGGACTCCACCGCCATTGATGATGGACTCCGGTGGAAACCGACGATGCTGCTTTCAATCGAAGCAACAATCACAACTCCCTCTTAACCATCTCAGATCTATACCCACCCGTTCTCTAGATAAGAGAACCGAGAAGTAACCTGAGATGTTAAAAAAGAGAAAGTAGATGATAGAGAAGACGTGCGAAAGAGATAAAGACACAGAGGGAGAATTTTGGATGCCGGCCACCATCAAGTGGCGGTGCCACGACGACGCTTCTTTTTCTTCCTTCGTTCGATGTTGCCTCCAAACAACACACCTACAGGTCTGATGTCTAAGAGAGACGATGACAAAGTTATGGCACCCTTAAATGGTTGGAACCAAAAGCCCGAATACAACCATTTAAGGGTCTTTGGTTGCTTAGCCTATCACATAAACAATAACACCAAGAATAAGTTTGAAGCGAGGGGGAGACCTGGGGTATTTCTAGGGTATCCTGGAGGACAAAGGGGTACAAAATCTATGATATTGAGAATAACATGATCGTCATCAGTAGAGACATTTTCTGTGAAAACTGTTTTCCTTTCAAGGTAGTGAAGAAAAATGAGACCACTTTTGATGATGAGCCTATAAAATTTTTAAGTGGATTAAACTATGACATTCCCACTAAAGCCCAAATAGTCAATGAAGTTCAAGAAGATAATTTTGAGATGGAAGGCCCCACGAGCCCGCAAGAAACTTCGAGTCCACTGCTGCCACGGATTCCGGCTCAACCCACTAACACCGAACCAATCTCAATTTTGATAATGTGACTGAACCAAGCGTCCTTGATGCTTCTGGTCCGTCTGATGGCACTGAGCCTCGGCCAAGAGGAACCGATCTCAACCTATACGTTCAATGATTACATAGTGAAGCTTCCCCTTTCGTCGACCATTCACATCCGCATCCGATCAAGCAACCTCTACGGTACACCCTATTTCACATTTTGTTTCATATAATAAATTCTCAAGCTCTCATAAAGCTTTCTTGGTCGACTATTGATTCTAATGATGAGCCAAGTTGTTTTGGGCAAGCTGCACAGGATGAACGTTGGAAGAAGGCTATGCAAGAAGAAATCAAGGCCCTTGAAAAGAATGGAACTTGGACCTTAGAAGAGCTGCCGCAAGGGAAACGAGCCATTGATTCAAAATGGGTCTATAAAACAAAATACAAATCCAATGGGGAGATTGAGAGATTCAAGGCTAGGCTCGTAGCCAAGGGTTTCACACAAATGGTAGGGGTAGCTATCATGAAACGTTTGCTCCGTGGCTAAACTTGTGACCGTTCGAACGATGCTAGCTGTTGCGGCCAAGAAAGAAGAATTGGATTATTCATCAATTGGATGTGAACAACAATGCTTTTCTACACGGAGATCTTGATGAAGAAGTTTATATGAAGATCCCAAAGGTTTTTTCGAAGGAAAATGAAACACGTGTGTGCCGTCTCCGAAAATCTCTTTATGGCCTTAAACAAGCCTCCAGAAATTGGTACCACACAAGTTCACAAGTTCCTTCTCACTTAAATTTTGGCAAATCCAAAGCTGACCATTCGTTGTTTTACATTCCAAGATGGAGGTATTATACCGCCATTCTCATTTATGTAGACGATGTAATTATCGTTGGAAATAATTTTGAACAAATTCAAAGAACAAAGAAGCAACTGGACGAAGAATTTAGCGTCAAGGATCTTGGCCCCCTGAAATATTTTCTTGGAATTGAGGTCGCAAAAACCTCGGATGGCTTGGTCTTGAGTCAACGAAAGTACACGTTAGACATTCTAAAGGATAGTGGAATGTTAGGATGTCGACCTACGCGTTTTTCCTTTTGATCAAGGCATGAAACTCGACAAAGGTGAAGAAGAGGCTCGTGTAGATGCCACTCAATATCGGCGGCTAGTAGGGAGACTGTTGTACTTGCAAGCCACCAGACCTGATATCACATACTCTGTTAATGTTCTAAGCCAGTTTGTTGCTGACCCGAGACGCAATCACATGGAAGCTGCCAATCGAGTTCTCCGGTATTTGAAAGGCACACCGATCAAGGTATCCTTCTCCCTCGTGAAGGACCTTTAAACTTTGACTGCTTATTGTGATTCTGATTGGCTTGGATGCCCGTACACAATAACGTTCAAGAACCGGGTATTTGCTTCTATTGGGTGGTGGTGCTATTTCTTGGAATACAAAGAAACAATCGGTTGTCTCCCGCTCGCCGCTCCTCAGCTAAAGCGGAATATAGAGCCATGGCTTCCACAGTTAGTGAGATCCTTTGGGTGAGATGGCTTCTCAAGGATTTCCAAGTTAATATTACGGCCGCTACACCTTTTGTTTTGTGACAACCAAGCTGCTCGTCACACTGCGAACAATCCTGTTTTTCATGAGCGTACAAAGCATGTTGAAATGGACTGTTACTTTGTTCGTGAACGTGTAGATTCACATGAAATGTTCCTATGACAAATTGATAGTAAACTACAGATCGCAGATTTACTCACTAAGGGACTCGGCAGTCAAAAACTCAATTCGCTTCTTAACAAGATGGGCATTAAGGATCTACATGCTCCATCTTGAGGGGGAGTTTTGGACTATTAAATAAAATATTCTTAGAAATATTTTCCTCCAATAATTAGCCTATCATTATCGTCGTCATTATTTGTTACCATCTTTAGTTTGATAGGCTCTCTATTTATGCTTCTTTGTTTTGTCTTCTGTAAACATCCGAAAATAATAAAACCAAAACCTTAGAGTTTCTTTGATCTCTTAAATTCTTCAGGTTTTTAATGGCTAACATACACTACTAACTTCACCATGGAACTTCGAAAAAGCATATCACACATACCGATACATAGTGATTGTTTCTATAGAATGTCTCAGTTAGCAATAAGTGAATTATTAATTATTATATATCTCTAGTACAGGCCCTGTGTTGAGGGTAGGCAAGGAGGGCGATGGCCCCAAGCGAGATAACCCCGAGGGCCCGAACTTAAAAACAACTATAAATTATATGTAATTATTTTTAAAAAAAATTCATATATTTGAACTTGTGAGCTACTATTTTTAGTACTTTGATAAAAATTCATATATTTGAAGTTGTGGGTGAAATAAATTATACGGACTGGATTTGTTTTTACTGCCCCAGACCTAGTACGTTTTGACATTTCTCAAAAACGACTATGGTTTAGTACATATCTCTTCCATAGAATGAGTCTCAGTTACTCAACTAAGTGAGTTATTATATATATTTCTAGTACGTATTTCCGCCGAACCCTCAACCAAACGGAGAGAAACACACTTTATACTTGTATTGATATGTTTTATCACTTTTTTTTGTCTGTCATGTATTATGTTATATGTTATAAAAACTTTCATATCGTTTTGTTAAAAAAGTAATTATTGTATAATAAGTATAACTAGTATTAAGCCCCGCGCATTGCGGCGGGGCGTAAAACCGTGCTAAATAGCATCAATGCCAGACCACCACCAACACCAAAAACCTCGTAAAAGTAAATAAAAAAAGAAAATAACACCGAATGAAAAGAAGACGTAAAATCGTAGAACCATGCACGCTCGTTATGATGTGTTAATGCCAAAAGCATAAATTGATGATTTTTAACAATTACGACTAATGTGGTGAAGTAACTAAGTCGGTCAAGGACACACACGTTGCGACATAATAAAAGTAGTGTGATTTTACAGGAAACACAAACTAAATAAGTTAAAAGAAATACTTAGAAAAATAGGTTACTATAAAGTGAGAATTTGCATTAAAAACTATATTTTATATCACATTATAATTAATGTATATACATGTTTATACAATTCATGTGTATTGGAAAAACAGTGTGTAGTATTAATAAGTTACACTTTACCAAAGATGCTGACATTCAGAGAGAGAGAGAGATAGAGAAGAACGTGGACCAATGGGAAGGCTCAAAGCCAAAGTTTTTTGAAAAACTCCCCAAGCATAATGTACAATAGCCTAATGCAAAGAAAACTCGGTAAATAGAGTAATATAAATTTAAATTATACATAGATCATATAAGGATAAATAAATAGTCCAAACAGTGTTGATTTTAATATAATTTTGATCAATGGTCGAAATTCAATATGTTTTCAGACCAAGGGCCCTGAATTAAGTTTCATAGCTCTCATGTTTGACCACAAACAAAAGGAAAACGTCAAATTAGACCAACCGCTATCGTCGAAATGAAAATAGATTCTTCCACACGGCAATTTTCTTGAAAAGTCCCACTTCCCAAAATCTAAATTCCTAAGTTGCTCATTATGGATCGCTACCAAAACAACCCGAATACAAACCCGTTCACGACACCGGGTTACACGATGCCAATCGATTCAAGTTGGGCTACATTTTTGGGTTCCAACAAAGTCCAACCCTTTCCCCCAATATTTCCAAATGCACCAAAGCCCCACTACTTTTAACCAATTTAGCCATATGCAAATGCACCGTAACCCTCAATCTTTCACCCAACTTTTGTAAACTCCGCCATTCCAACCGTCTCTATAACCACATTCGTCTCAACAACCACAACGACAACCGTCATTCGAACCCGAAACGCAAGCCGAATCTTGGAAAGGAAAAAAAAAGTCGGGCTAAAGTGCGTGAAACTCCCTCATCCAAAAGGCAATGGACGAAAATAGAAGAAGAAGCATTAGCTAAGGCGTATATTTCTACTTCAAAAGATCCCATGGTAAAAAAAAATTCTTACAATACGTGTTACAATTTTTTTTTTGAGTGCTCCAATATACGTTTTATTTAAAAATGTAGGAAACAATCAAACGGGAGATAGTTTATATATTGAAGTAACCAATAAATTCCACCAAATAATGGAGCAACCTCCATATCGCAACTTCGAGCCCATAAGTTCCAAGTGGAGGAAAATGAATGCTATAGTCGGCAAGTTCGTCAAGTATTATAATCCGGTATTGTGAATCCTCCAAGTGGGTGGAACGAGGAAATGATTTTCAAAGAGGCGATGCGTAAATATGAAGACAAGCATGGACGAGTTTTCCCTCACATTCGTGCGTGGATGATTTTGAAGACATCTCCCAAATGGGCACCGGTTTTAAACGAGGTTGCAAGCGCCAAACGATCCAAAACTTCATAGTCGGGCGGCTATAGCATGGGAGGCAGGTCGATCGATCGTTGTCAAATTAATTTAGACGACGACCTAGAGTTTGAGGAAGATCCCATTCCAGAGGAGCCACGACCCATAGTGAGGGACAAAGCTAAAAAGCAAGCGGCTGCCAAAAAACAAGCCGCATCAGGGAGTGGGAGCGGGTCAAAGATGGATAGTTTGGTGGCCGAATTGAAAGCGTACATTTAGTCAAACGCAAGCAGAGAAGGTAAAACTGAAGGAACGCGAAGTTGAAGAAAAACTTCTGTTGAAGCAAAAGCAAGTTGAGGAAAAAATTCGTTCTAGAAATGAAGCTACGCAACTAGAAGAATGGAGAATAATGACAACCAACATCAACGACTATCCCGAAGAAGACCGTCCCATCTTGCTCAAATTGAAGATTCGTAGTTTTTTTAATTTAAGTGTTGTTATTTTTTTAGTTTTATTTAAGTGTTTTTTAATTTGTAATTTCAGGTTTATTAACGTAATTTTAACTTTTTAATATTAATATTATAATATTAATTAATTTTAAAAAAACAAAAAGAAAAAGAAAAGGGTGATGATGCTCCTACCTTACGCTGATGTGGCATATCCACACCCTATAGTCTAAGAAAACACAAACCATCGTTTTTCTTGGTGATTGGTGTTTGTATTTCCCCAGCCTCTAGCTTATAAAGCGATTGCCGTTAAAAAAAAAAAGATACACGTGCTACTAGGTTTGTGACACTTAAAGTTACACCCCTTATAGTTTGGATAAAAAATGGTGTTATAAATTATTTGACTACTAGATTATACCCTGGGTGCGTCCCGATTTGACAAATTTTATATGACACATCAACTTTACATATGAAATAGACTAATGCGCTTCACATTTACATGCAAGAAAGCTTGAGGTGGACATAAAACAATTAACAATGTACAACTCCAATGTTAACACTTAACCTAAAATAGTGTATAACTCCATTGTTATTAATTAACCTTAAAAAAACATACAATTCTAATGTTAACATCAAACCTAAAACAATGTATACCTTGAGAGCGTTTAGGGATAGACAGATTCTAGTTCAATTATTAGGATTTAGCATCTCTAAGGTATGCATTTTTATTTCCATCTCAATAAACTATAAAACTCAAAATCTCTCATAGTCGTCAATACCTTTCTACACCTACTGTCAACCCTCAACAACCAACAAACTACAAAAACTTCTAATTCAAACCTTACAAAATTCCCGAGTAATCACCACTTAAACAGTTAAACATTAACCTCAACTCTATTCTCCCATTTCATTCACCATTTTCATAAACATGTTCATCAAAATTAAAAAAAAAAACAGTCCCAATTCTGATTCCCACCCCGCCTTCTCATTTCCATCACCGTGCAATAATAAACAAATTCCTTATACATGAACCTTACACTTTGAGGAAAGAGAAACAAACAAAAAAAGGAAAGAAAAAAAAAAGAAAGAATGAAAGTGAAATGAGTTTAGAAATAAGTTAAGGAACCATAGAGGTTTCCGGCCAACCGACAACCGCACGTGGCGATGCGACGGAGGCCGACCCCACCCGAAAGCACATGTACGATCTTGAGAAAAAAAACAAAAGACGAGAGTCATATGGTGAACGGATTCTACTACTGTAAACCGTATGTCCATATCTGATTCAAAACCTGATTATGTACTCATAGGGATGTTGATGTTTTAGATCTAAAAAAATTCCTCACTCACAAAATACGACTTGATAGTGGCTTAAATCAGATCATTATCATGATTAATGTTGAGGTCTTATGATAAACAGTAAATTATTATGGTGGTGAATGATTGTTATGGCGATAGAGCTTGCAGGTGAAAGAGGGACCACAGATGGTTGGTTTCTAAGTTGGAGAGGAGAAGGAGAATATGGATGGAGGCAAGCAAGGCAAGGAAAGGTTAGGGTTTTTAATCTATTATAATATTATAAATAGTTTTTGTATTTTGTTTTAAAAATCACCTAATGACATAGCATGCCACATGACACACTAAAGGGGGAGATCGGCCTCTTTGAGTGTCATGTGGGATTTTGAGATTTGCTTTATTATAATCTATATCTATGCATATTAATAAACCAAAGCAATAAATCCTACATAGCATTCAAAGGGGTCATCCTCTCCCATTGGGTATGCCACATGGCATCCTCTTCCTTATTTCCATTCAAAAGTTTTTCTCTCTCTCATGTTTCCCCTACAATTATCAAACGTTAACAATTTTTATATATGATTTTTTTTAATAAAAAAATTACACCAAATTAGCAAACGTTATATTATCTTTCAAACAAGTACCATAGTGCTATACAAAAAACAAAAAACAAAAAAAAAAGCAATTTTTTTTGTGGGTTTTATTTCATACAGGAAAAAAACACAAAGTGTTTAGGTAATTTAGTAATAATGTCTAGGCAAGTCACCAAAATAGGTTAAAATCACTCCTTTTCAAAAAAAAAAAAAAAAAAAAAAAACAATAGTCACACCTTCAAGACACCACGTCAATCACGCCCTGCAATGGTTGTTTCTAGCTCTACTACTCATCCAAACATATATTTTCTTTTTAATGTTCATTTTCATTATTATTCTCATGATTAACATTGTTGTTTTCTCATATGTTACATCGTAATACATATTTTATCACTTCATATTAAATTTATTTACCCAGAAAGCTTCCGGGATATAATCTAGTATATAGATATAGATGAGGTAGTTTATGGTGTATTAATATTTAATGGATATTAAAAATAAAAAGAAACTTAACTAAAATATTAAAAAGTGGACATCTATATATCTATCCTTACTATAATAGGAGAGTCTTGAGTGACATAAGGAAATTGAATTGTCAAGCATAAAGATAGGCCAACAATGCTTATGTGATGCAAAAAATAATGTTATTAATCAGCTTAAAATATTCAAGAAAAGAGGTGTGTCACTTTTAACATCTGTTGACTTCAAACACATCTGTTGAGCTCCAAGATCAGATATTAATAGCATCTGTTAGTTTAAATTTGAGCTCTAAATTCAAATTTCAAAATCAAAAACCCTGACACAAATATAAATGTATGTGCTCTCTTCCTCTGTCAGATAATGTATACATCTGCTCTTTCTATTTCTCTCTATCTCTCTCTCTCTCAAGTTATCAGTTCTCTCTCTTCCTCGAATTAAATTTATCAGGGTTCACACTTAAATCAAGAAGAAGAACATCAATTGTTGATGCCAAAGGCAAAATCATAAAGTGACAATGGTGGTGGGAAGGCGATTATGGTTCGGAAACAACGTTTTAGGTCAGTTTTTGTGTATGATTTTTTTAGTTTGTGTTTTATTGATGTAAAATAAATAGGACTGATGCTTTTAGTTCTGTGTATGATTTGGTTATTCCCCGGTGCATTCCCTAAGATAATATTACCAAGATCTTCGTTTATTTCACCCATTAATTCTAAAAATTCCAAGAAATTTCCCTTATTTAATGATTTTTTTATATTCATCATGACCACGAAGCGCTGCTCCTTGGTTCATTAATTTTTTTGTAAGTCTACAAGAAGCACCTAATCTAACTCGGTATTCATGTTTTTCCTTTTTAGTAGGTTTATCAACCTTGGCCTTAATGGATTGCTTTTCGTTAATCAAATCATCTCACTTTTTCAAGCATTTGTAGTGCAAGCTATTAACTTCACCCATATGTTTTGTAAGGGTCTCATGAATTTTTTTTTCCAATTATGACACCCTTGGGATATAAACGTGTCCCTATGATCTCCAAAGGCCCCCCTAAACAAATAGAAACATAAGCAAAACACACGACCCGATTTTATACTACACTCTAACCATCCCTTATACGTATCATAGCAAGTTTCTTTAAATCGTCTTAACTCAACACCAAACATTAATTGTGGAAATTCTATACCTTGTGGTTGATATGGTCCTCTAAGTATGTTGCCCTTCTAATTTCGTCTCGTTGATTAACGTTATATGACGAAATTGGTTTCCTATTGGCAGGATCCGTAGGAAGAGTATCCAAGTCAACGAATTCAAGAGTTTTTGAAGATGGTTCTCCACTTTTCCTTTTAAGAAATCGTTCCATAATAATATTGTTCATCTAAAACAAAACCAAAATTACAAGGCAAAATGGAATTTATTAATCACATCTTTTTGCGGTTGGCCAATAATAATCCCACATGAGTTTATTCTTCCCGTCAGTCTCACCTTTCAGACATTTTGCTCCCAATGCACCCCCGTCAACTCACATTAACGCCGTTAGCTGAAACTCATAATTCTAGGCGATTATTCACAGGATTTGAAAGAGGGTATCGAGACGAAGATATTGGTATGTTCAACTACAGAAATAAGCATGAATCGTCGGTTGTAGGTTGATGTTCTCCTCAGATGGGATGACCGAAACCGACGATTAAACCATCGAACCATCCTTATTTCTTCAATTGATACCGGTGCTTAAACGAGTGGTTTAGCGGTGTTTAGGAAGTGCCTAAACAAGCAGGACTCAAACTTTCCAATAGGCTACATGACTTGTGTACGTTAGGATCGATGACACTTGTCAACCAGTAGAAGACCGGTTCACAGGCCAGCAGTCCAAGGAGACCTTTAAGGGGACTCATACACTACCCCTATACGTGACCCATTTAGTTGCCAGACCGTCATCCCTTATTTACTTCTTTTCCCATTTTCTAATTCTGAAGGGACAACTCAAAACCCGTTCTCCACATCAATAATTAAAACTACTACTACTTTTAATATATTTAATCTACTTATTAAGAGGGGTTCCCAAGGCTAGAATGTTTTCTAAACCTACCATTTTTATCTTTTATTTTAAAACCAAAACCTTTTAAAAAATTATTTTTTCTTTTAGAACCCCCCCCCCCACGTTTTATTTTCTTTTTAAAACCCGATTAACAAAAGTGATGGGAGGTTGAATAGGGGAAAGTCTGTTCTCTGAAATAGGAAACTCGATATTTACTCTTGAAATCTATACTACGCACATCAGATTCTCCGCCTATGTGTTAGTTTTAGTTTCTAAGTAACTATCATTTTCTTATAAATTTAAACCTTGTTAATGGTTTATTAAAAAAATCCTCTTTTTCCCAAAACCAAAGTTTCAATGGTCTAAACACCATAGTTTTTAGCACCGGAAAAATGATATTTTTTCTAATTACTAAAAATTAATGCACTAGTATTATCTCTTATTCTTTGTAGTTAGTTTTTTTTTTATCTCTTTTGGTTATTGTTGTTAGTTGACCGGTTTAGTCTAGCGGCCGTGGAGTAGCCAGAGGAGCCATCCCTTGCGTAATACGTGCTAGGATTCTTAGTGTTGCTTGCTTTTGTTTGTGTTATTTTCTTTTGGTTCTTACGGTCTTATACTATCTACTATCTTAGGAGTGGGCTAATATGTTAAGACTTGCGTTGGCACCATAACTGATGAACCAATGATCTGAAAACTGACACAGTTTCGCCCTAGGTCTGTTATGTCATAATTAGTTTATTGTTATCTTTGGTTTGATACTATGATTGTGTGCATTTAGCTTGTTTTTAAATGGGTGATAATACTAATCTTATTCCTCATGATCAAGGGGGCAATCAGGAGTCATTAGTACATTAATAAGTAAACTAGATATTGGAGATTCTTTATATCTTTATCCTAGTGATACTAGTAATTCATGAAATTAGCCAAATAAAAGTAGTTTCATAGATAGTAGTTGTATAAAATCTGTTGATGATGAAATTATTAGTAAACATTAGGACATGTGTAATTCAGTTGTGCTATCCTGGTTATTAAATTTTGTTAGTGAGGAGTTGTATTTAATTAGGTCAAGTATTTTCAAAATATGCTAAAGATGTTTGGATAGACCTAAAAGAAACACATGACAAAGTATATGGGTCTGTTGTGTTTAAATTACATCAAAAATTTACTCATTAACACAAAATGGTAATTATGTATTTGAGTATTATCACAAATTAAACACAATGTGGAAACGGGAAACAATTGATTATGTTGTGCAACTACCTTCTTGTTCATGTCAGGCTGCAAAAGATTTTAATGATTTTAGTAGTCTAACAAAACTAATGCAGTTTCTAATGGGACTTGATGATGTCTATCAACCTGTTAGACACAAATCTATTAACAAGAGACCCTTTACCTACTGTTAACAGTGCCCTTGGTATAATCTCTATAGAGTAATCTCATAGAGGTTCTAGTAAAATTCTAAAGGGACCAATGTATCTTTCTTGTCTAAAGTGAATTAGGTTATTAATAATAAAAGAAAATTTAACAGAGGATAATCTAAAGTATATTCATTCTAACATTTTAGGTCATATTGTTGATAGGTGTTTTGAAATAGTTGATTATCCACTTGGTTTTAGAAAGAAAAATGTAAATCAGACATTCAAAAATAATAATTCTAGAAATGTGTTCAATGGAAGAACAAATATGTCAAAATAATAATATTTCTTTTGTTACTACTGCTCTGCCTTTTACATTTGAGCAGATTTCAAGTTGATCAATCTCATAAGTGAAAAATATGGGAGTGATCCTCAAAGCCCAAATGTAGAACGTGAGAATGTTATAGTTATTGGTTTTTCAAGTGTATCAGTTTTGTCTACATTAGCAAACATATGTCAAAATATTTCTAGTTGCTCAAATTTGATTAAAACTAGTCTTTTTTTTTGGATGAATAATGGATTCAGGAGCTAACCAACATAATGTTAGCACTGATGATCAAATGATAAATTGTATTGATTTTTCCGAATACAATATGTTAGTTAAACACCCTAACGGAACAAATTCCAATGTAATGAAAATTAATGATATGAAATTGGCTAACAATGTTTTTTTGTCTGATGTATTCTATGTTCCTGATTAAAGCTTTAACTTAGTGTCTGAAAATAAGTTAGCTAAAGGCAATAATTTGGGTGTGTTTTTTGTTGAACATGCTTATTATGTTCGGGATTTCATGTCCAAGAGAATTCTGGCGACTGGTAAAGAGCACGATGGTCTGTATTTTGTAGGAGAAAATGTGAGTAATAACAGTGTGTGTTTCGGTAGTGTTAGTGAGTCTAATGTATGGCATAGTAGGTTAGAACATCATTCGGATCAGGCTCTTGCTATATTAACGCTATGTTCCTAGGTTCACTAAAGGGAGGAAAAGAAAAGAAAGGAAGGAAAATCCTTCCCTTCTTTTATTTTCCTCTATTTTTTCTTCCTTTCTATTTCTTTCCATTTCCTCCCAATTTGGAAGGATTAGATTTTGTTTAATTTTCTTATATTTTCCTTTCCTTTCCTTCCAAAAATAAACCCTGGAACACACATTTCACACTTTCCCTCCATTTCCTCCTTTAAAAAAAAACTCAGGAACACACCTCTCTTTTTCTTTCCTTCCATTTCCTTTCTTTTCTCCTCTTAAATTAACTAGGGAACACAACGTAATAGATGATCTTAATTTTGGGAAGATTGATTCTCAACCATGTGAGATTTATCATAAAGCTAAACCAACTAGAATACCATTTCCACTAAGTGAACATAAAACGAAAGAAGTAGGTAGGTGAACTGATTCACTTAGATGTTTAGGGTCTATAAGAGGGTTACACGTAAGGAAGAGGGTATAAGTATTTCTTAATTGTGGTAGATGATTACTCAAGATCTGCTTAGTGTTATATAAAAGGAGAATTGTTTGAAAATCTTGTCATGTTTTATGAACTATTACTAACTCATTTAAAAAATCTGTGAAAAACTTTTAGAAGTGACAATGGAACTGAGTTCCTAAATAAACAAATGATAAAGTTTTGTAATATGAAGTGTATTGTATACCAAACATCTTGTTTTAAATGGTGTTGTGGAAAGAAAACATAGATATCTTCTTAACATAGCTAGAGCTTTGTTGTTCCAAAGTAGCATGCCACTGGATTTTTGGTCTAAGTGTGTGCTAACTGTTTCCTATCTAATTAACATGATTCCTTCTTTCTGTCGCATGTGGTAAGAGTCCCTATTAAAAAAATATATGGGTTCCCCCCATTCTAAGTCACTTAAGAATTTTGATTGCTTATGTTTTAAAATTGTTTTGGATGAAAATGATAAGTTGAGTAGCAGGGCTGATAAAAGCATTTTAATTGGATATCCATGTGTTAAAAATGATATAAATTGTGGTGCATTAATAAAAAAACAAGTTGAATATTCTAGGGATGTCAAATGTTATGAAAGTATTTACCCTTTTAAGTCAAGTGTTAATAAACATTTTTTTTTTCAAAAATGATGTACACCACTTAAACTTTATTGACTTATGTGATACATTAAGTTCTAAAAGTTTTAGCTGAAAAAAAATAATAATCTCAATGATGAACGAGGGACTAGCGTTACTCATGAACACTCCTCTGGTGAAGAGTTAGATGACTCTCCCAGAGTTGCTAGGGGGCAGATCATAATCATGATCAACAGCCTGGTAGTATAGGTAGTAGAAGGACTAACCCTTTCAGTTGTGAGTATTCAACGGTTGAAAACTCTACTCCTGAAGGAAATAGAATAGAAAGCTCTAGGAAGTCTCTTGGGGAGTCTATCTTACCAAAAAGATTTGATGATTTTATTGTTGAAGGAAAAGCCAAATATGGTTTTGAAAGAGTTGTGAACTACCCTGAATTGTCTTCTGAAAATATGTGTTTTGTGTCTAGTCATAACAAAACCATTGAACCAACTTGTTATTCTAAAGTCTATAAGGATCCAAAATAGTTTGACGCTATGAAAAATGAGATGGATGCTCTTCACAAAAATAATACCTGGCTATCAACAAAATTGCCTTAAGGTAGAAAAACTATAAGATGTAAATGGGTTTACAAAGTTAAATATATGTCTAGTGGGGAGGTTGAAAGGTCTAAAGCTAGACTTGTAACCAAAAGCTACAATCAGGGAGAAGGGTTAGATTTTGGAGAAAATTTTTTCCAGTGGTTGAAATGGTCATTATAAGGTGTGTATTAAGTTTAGTAGTGCAAAAACAATTGGTCTCTATTTCAATTGGACATTAATAATGTCTTCTTGTATGGATCTATAACTAAATATGTTCTACATGAGTTTACCTGAGGGGTATTATTTTAAAAATGAGCCCAAAGTATGTAAGTAGGTTAAATCATTTTATGGTCCGAAACCGGCCCCAAGAAAATAGAATGAAAAACTAACCAATGTTTTATTAAATATGAATTTCGTATAAAGCGTGTGTGACCATTCTTTGTTTTTAAAATCTGAAAGTAATGTCGTTGTTGTTCTACTTGTTTTTGTAGGTGACATCGTCATAACAGAAAATAGTGAATCTGAAATAAACATTGGAAAAGTTTTCTTAGTTCAAATTTTCAAACAAAAGACTTAGGGAAACTAAAATACTTTTTAGGTATAATGGTTTTATATTATGATGTTCGTATATGTTTGTTTGTCCCACAGGAAATACTGCTTTGAATTATTAAATGAGTTTGGCTATTTAGGTTGTAAACTTCTTAATACACCAATAGAACTTAGTTATGTTGTTTCAAACAAAAATAACAAGTCTGAAACTCTGATAGAAAATGATACATGTTTTCAAAAACCTATAGGTTAACTCATCTATATGTCATACAAGACCTTATATCAATAATGCAATTCAATTCTTGAGTCCATTCATGCATAAAACTTCACAAAATCAACGTCAAATTGCATTAAGATTACTTTGGTATTTAAAGTTGTTGTCTGCAAGGAAAGGTCTTTGTTTAAAAGGAGTGAAAATTTTAGTTGTATGCATATGTAGATTCTGATTTAGCAACATGCCTAGTAACAAGGAAATATGTTACTCGATACTATATCTTTTTGGAGGATCATTAATATCCTGGGAAAAAACAAGAAGCGGAACTCATCATCTCGGTTCACAGCTGAGGCTGAGTACCGAGCTATATATTCAGCTACTTGCAAGCTAATGTGGTTAGTGAATGTCTTAAAAGAGTTAAAGGTAAATTGCAGTTTACCGATGAACTTATATTGTGAAAGTAAGGCTACTTATCCATTGCGGCAAATCCAGTCTTTCACGACCTGACAAAACATTTTGAGGTTGATTTACATTTTATTCAAGAAAAAATTTAGATTTGTGTTATACAAACTGTAAGGTAAATTCACAAAATCAAACAATTAATATATTCACAAAAGGCCTTAATATGTTTAGCATGAAAAACGTTTTAGTGAGTTGGGATTAATGATATATTTAAACGTTTAAATTCTAGGGGAATGTTAAAAAATATATAATTCAAAAATATAAACTTTGGCCTTTTGTTGCTTGCGCTAATATAAAGCTTATATTGTTTTTTTTTTAATCTTTCGCTTGCGATAAGGATAAATGGACCGGATAAATGTTGTGTTCGTATTTGGGCTAAACGACTTCAAGAAAGGAAAAAGAAAGTTACGGGCTTGGCCTAAACAAGACCCATTCGTGCACACCAACTTGGGTGTTTTGCTATAAATACAAAGGAGATTCTGGAAGCTAGGGGTTGCTGAGATATTTTTGTTTTCTCTAGTCTCTATTGTATCTTTCTCAGTCTGTCTAGGATTTTCAGTCTTTTACGGTTGTAAGACTTTTGTATTTTCTTTGTATTTTTGTTACTCATATCAACTAATCTAAAACATCAGTTGATCTAGACATTGTATTTGTTTGATCTTTCATATTTGTGAAAGATCTAGGGTTTTGGTTAGGTACTTTTTAGGGTTGGGTTAATAAGAGTTTTGTCATTTGTTTTGTTACTATTTCTCATGTTGTTTCTCTTTATATTTGTTTGATTGTAATTTTCTACTTTTTTTTAGAAAGGCAATATACATATATAAGGAATACAAATCAAAGGGTGAAACCTAAAGTTAAAGATTAAATTGTCAATAAAATAACTTAATATTTTTTACAAAATTATCTAACTTATCAATAAAATAGTTGTTATAAAAAGAAATCAATGTTGATGTAGCTATAGTTGCATTACATGTATACACTTTTTATAAAGTAAAATGTTTCAGATTCATATTAATATGATGACTTTTTATACACTTTTATTAGGTAATAGTCATATTCATTTGGTATCTATTAGACTATTCAAAGTTGTTACATTCATATCTGGCCCTACATGTTTATAGCTTATAGTTGGAATTTTGGGTATGCGATTTACACAAATTAACTAGTTTCCATTAAAATATAAATTATATCATTAGAAAAAAAAAGAGACAACTTTACATCAACACTTTAATAGTTCGCACAAAAATGCTAATTATAGGCCAGGGTTAATAGTTAACAAGTTAAGTTGCGTTTTAAAAGAGACAATAATCTCTGCAAATAACTTATAATCATGATTAGCAAAAACCCATTATTGTCATTTGTCACTACATATTCCTTTATAAAAACTTATTATTTCGGTAAGGATTCACATGTTTACATGACTTTTTAAGCTAATGGGGAAAGGGAGGAGGGGACATTGAGAGTATTTTTAATGTCAAAAGTTTTATTTTACTTCTAAGAAAATTGCAATTTCCGTCCCTGTGGTTTGCCTAAACTAACAGGTTCAACCCACGCTTAACACCCTGAGTACCTGAGGTTTGTTTTTCTAACACTTTACGTCCCTCGACCTAACGGCCATCACATATGCCGTTACATGACCCTCACGTGCACCTCACATGAGGGGTATTATTGTCATTTCGTCACATTTTGTTATGTTTTATTATCTGAAAAGAAAAATAAAAAACCTCATTTGATTTTCCCTCTCAATCTTTCCTCCCAACCATAAACCCTAAAGTTCAATCAACAATCAGACATCAATTCATTGCAATGTGGGCATCGTTGTGGATGATTCGAGAACCAGGCGTTGTTTACGACCCATTCGAAATTTACTGTATACTATTATGGATGATTCATGGTGTTAAACTGATTTTGTTTTTTATTTATTTGTAGCCTAGGATAATACATTGTTTACAATTAAGTTGATTCATGGTGGTGAGTTTATAAATAGTCCTAGTAGAAAGTATCTGAATGGCAAGTCTTGTTATAAAGACTGTTGTTGTACTGAAGATTTTGGATAGACGTGTTAGTTGAGATGACTAAATCAGTAGGGCATCCCTGTGACATGGTGTTTTACTATCATTTTAGGTTACTTGATGGGGATTTAAACACATGTTTAAGGGAATTGGCTACAAATGCCTTTGTTGAAAGGTTTTATTCGTTGGCTACAAAGTATAAGGTTATGGAGGTATATGTGCAACATTGGTGGTCAAAGATTAATACTTTTATGATTGAGCATGAAGAAAGGCAGAAGCAACAGCAAGTAGTAGTGGTTGAATGTAATGATCCTGTAGACCAACTTGATTGAGAATCTGATTCTGAATTAGAAGATCAACTTGATCAGGTGTTAGAAGATAAGGAAGATCAGATTGATCAGGTTAATGTGGAAGATCAGGTTAAGGGGAAAACAACCATTGATGACATTGATGCCAATGACTCTATTACTTTGGTTAACTCTTTGGTCAATTCAGTGGTTAAAGTAAAACTTGAGATAGAAGAATTAGTTGATACAAAATAGGATGACAGTATGGTAGAGGACCAAGAACAGAATGATAGTGATAACTCTGATTATGTTGCTGAAAAAGAAGATGAAAAAGAAGTTGAAAAAGAAGATGAAACAGAAGATGAAAAAGAAGATGAAACTAGTTCTAAATAGGATGATAGTGATGACTCTGATTATTTGTTGATCCTAAAAATATGGTAGAGGACCCAGAAGTGGATATGAAAGATTTTAGGTCTGCTGTAGATGATGTAGAAGATGACTTGGAGTTTCATCTATGGACATTGATGCAGATGACTTACGTGTAGACCTTGATGACTTTGATAGTCTAAGTGAAGATGAACAAGAAGAGTATGAACAAAGGAAACTTAATGAAGTAAGGAAGCAGATGAAGGGAGGAGATAAAAGTTTCGTCCACTTACTGTTGGTGATTTCTTTGAAGATAGGGAGGAGGTCAAACTTATTATTAAACAACGTGCTGCGGAGTCAAGGAGACAGCTTCATATTGTCAAGAATGAGCATATCAGGTTTAGAGTTGTGTGTAGGGGGCATAATCCAGTGTTCACAAGTGGGGAATCTTCACAAACACAAGGTGGTCCCCAAGAAAAAGAAACCTGCCCCTAGGAAAAAGCCAACAAATGATGGTGGTCAAAGTAGTATTAAAAAGCCAACTACCCCAAGAAAAAAGTATCCAAAGCCCACTTGTCCTTGGGCTATGCAAATTCCAGACCCACTGTGAATGATTTATGGGAGGTGAAGACTTACAATCCAAAGCATCAGTGTTTGCGGACTAGGGTAATAAATTTGTACACAATGGGTTGGATGGCAAGAGAGATTGCACAAATAATTGATCGTAGCCCTATAATAACCTTCACCAAGTTGCAGGACCTACTTCAAAAGAAACATCAAATCAGATCTCCCTCATGAAAATATCAAGGGCCAAATCTATTGCAAAAAAAAAAAGATCAATGGTGATTACCAAGACCAGTATCATCTACTTAGAGACTACTGTGAGGAGTTACTTAGATCTAATCCTAGATCCACTGTCAAAATTGATGTTGAACCTGAACCCAATCCAAATTCCCCTACTAGGCAATTTAAGAGAGTTTACACCTGTTTTGGGGCATTAAAGGATGGTTTTTAAAAGGCTAAGGAGGGACCTGCTTGGATTAGATGGCTGTTTCATCAAAGGTCGATACCCTGGACAGATCTTGACTGCTGTTGGAGTTGATTCAAATAATGGAATATATCCTCTAGCATATGCACTTGTGAAAGTGAAACATTTAAGTCATGGTTATGGTTTTTAGAAAATCTAGGTGATGATCTTGTTCTTGATGATAGGTCCTATTTCACTTTCATAAGTGATAGGCAAAAGGTAATCTGTTTATTCTTCTGTTCTTTATATGTTATAATTGTTTTTTATTTATTAGTTCCTAAAAACAGTTTGTTATTTGTTACGGTCTAATTCCTGCATTATCCAAGACATTCCCTACGGCTGAGCATAGGTACTACTTGAAGACACATCCATGAGAATATGAAAACAAATTGGAGAAGAGGTCAATACAAGACCATGTTGTGGATATGTGCTAGTGCTACAACTGTTGCTCTGTTTGATAAGAAGATGGAGGAAGTTAAAAAGGAAGATGCTAAGTTATATCACTGGCTAAAGGAAATTCGAGTGGAAAGTTGGACCAGAGCTCACTTTACTGGTATGTTTATAATAAACAGTTAACTAACTAAACATTAGTTAATTAAACATTAAACATTAAATAGGTAGGGCCAAATGTGATGTTCTGCTCAACAACTTGTGTGAGGTTTTTAATAGACAATTAGTTCCTGAAAGGGATAAGCCTGTCATCACATGCTTGGATTTTATTAGACTATACATGACTAAGAGGATAATGGTGGTTCACAATGTCATTGAAAGATGTGAAGGACCTTTGACACCTTATGCAACTAAGATGTTTGATGCCATTAAAGAGGAAGCTGCAAAGTATAATGTTCTTATGGCAAGTCCAACCAAATATAAGGTATGCAAATGTTAATAAATGTTTTAATGTTCAATGTCAATAATTTTTATTCTATGGCTAATAAATGTGTTGGTTTTAGGTGAGTATGTCCGGGTCAGACCAACGTGTGGTTGACATACAAGCCAAGACTTGCACATGCAGAAAAAGGGAGTTGACTGCAATGCGTTGCAAACATGCTGTTGCATGATATGGGACATGTCTCTGCATGGATATGATGTTGGAATCCCTGAAAGATGGGTGGATGAGGTGTATTGGCTAGATACATGGAGGAAAGTGTATAGGAACACTATTGAGCCAATTAATGGTAAGGACCTATGGAGACCATCACCATGCTCAACTACTATCAAATCCACTAAAGTTCATAAACAGATTGGAAGGCCAAAGAAAAAGGGGAGAAAGTCAGCCAATGAAGGTGATGAACCTGCAAGCAAGGAAGTTGGTGATTCAAAGAACAAAGAAAAGAAAAAAGTCAATGAAGGGGCTACAACAACATCTGATGTGATTAAAAAGTCAAGAAAGGGGGTACAACAACTTGCCAAAAATGTGGAAAGAAGGGGCACAACTCCAGAAGCTGTGGCAAAAGAGGTCAACAACGAAGCTCACAACAGTGCTCACAGTCAGCACCTCAAGATTAAGTCTGATTATGTTGTTTTTAGATTAACTACTTTTAAACTGATTATGTTTATTTGATGGTGAACAGTGTTTTGTTGTTGAACAATGTTTAGATTAACTCATAATGATGTTTAATGGGTATGCTGAATGGTTGTTATTGTTATTGGTTGTTAATGATTATGGGTTAGAATGGTTGTTATTGTTAATGGTTGTTAATGTGTCAAAATGGTTGTTGATATGAATGGGTCAGACAGCTTCATATTGCTAATGGTTGTTACTGATTATGGGTCAAAATGGTTGTTTATTGTTAGTGTTGTAAATGGGTCAGAGTGCTTGTTATTGTTAATGGGTCAGAAAGGTTGTTATTGTTAATGGGTCAGTGCAGTAGGTTAATGTGCAGGTTAATGGGTCGGATGGGTTAGTGAATCAATGCAGCAGGTTAATGTGTCAAATGGGTTAGTGCAGCTTGTGCAGTCATCTTAATGTTTAGGTTATCCTCAATGTGTAAAATGGTTATGTGCAGCTTGTGTAGTCATCTTAATGTTTAGGTTATCATCAATGTTTCAAATGGGTCATTGGGGTATTTTGGTCATCTTAATGTGCAGCAGGTTATCATCAATGTTTCAAATGGGTCCATTGGTGTATTTTGGTGATCTTAATGTGCAGCTTCTTCATGTGTCAAATGGTTTGTTAACAATAACAACCAATCTGACCCATTCACAACAACATCATCATTTTCATTTCATTCAAGGTCAAATGTATGCAATGTTTAAGTAACAACATCATTTTCATTTCATTGAAGGTCAAATTTATTACAATGTTGAATACTTACACCTACATTAATCAACTAAGAACACAGTACATAACAAAGAACAACCAACTAAAAACAAGCATGATCCTCAATTTCCTTGCCTCATGCCCTCTTGCTTTAGCTAATTGTTGTTGTTTGTTCAAATTTTTGATTAAGCCATTGATGACCTTGGATTTCCCTTCACTAACTGGACCCTCTGCCCATGTCACAAACCCACATCCACTTACACAACAGTGAAACCTCGACAAGGGTTTGCTTCAATCCATGATGTTCGAACCTGTGTTTCAGACCCACATCTGCAAAATGGAGGAACATCAATCCATCGTTCAACTCGTCGATGATAATTGGAGCTCGAATTAGACATTGATGATTTGCTAGGGTTTAGAAATCAAGTTGGGAAGAAATGAACTTGGGGAAGATGATAACACTGGTTACTGTTTTAATCAGGGACAAAATGACAATAATACCCCTCACGTCACGTGAGGTGCACGCGAGGGTCATGTGACGGCGTTAGGTCGAGGGACGTAAAGTGTTAGAAAAACAAACCTCAGGTACTCAGGGTGTTAAGCGTGGGTTGAACATGTTAGTTTAGGCAAACAACAAGGATGAAAATTGCAATTTTCTCTTTAATTTTAAAGGAAACAAAGAGAAAATGTTATCGAAAAATTTAGTAGTCAGTTGACCCTTCAGTTCAGTCTTCGAAGTACCCCGAGATTTAATACGTAAAAAAGTGTTGGATTTTATTAGACGTAAATTGTTCCTTTTGAATTGCTATGAATTAAACATGATATTTTTAAACGAAAAAAAAGATTATAATAATAATGTAAGAAAACATTATATATTAAACTAGAGAACATAAACATTACATCATATGTGTAAAAAAAAGTTATGACGAATGTTTTCAGAACTGGATTGAACGTCGAATATTAGTCTCCGACGGTTCACCAGACTGACTGGTCCAATGAAACAGCCCAAAAACACAAACCAAAACCCAAAAAGAAAAAGAAACGGTCCGATCGGCCAGGTCACCTGTTCAACAACGGCTTGATGCACAAGCGGTCCGATATAGCAACCCGGTCGGACCGGCCAATCCGGTCTGGGTTTTAAAACCTTAGTTAACATTTTATATATTACTTAAAAACCATTGTCGGCGGTGCAATATGGACAAAAAGACTAGAAGACAAAAATGGCAAATATACAAAAACAACCCCTCAAGTTTTAAAATTGGCATTTACATCATACATATTTTGTTAGAAAGTTTATAAAGTATATTTTCACCACCTAACTTCTAACTTTTCAGTTTTGCTTACCATATTTTCATTATTTATGTTAAAGGAAAAAAAAAGTATTTCTTGACGTGCTTATTGTTGTGCATGTATCGGTATAAACTTCATGTTACGATGTAATTTTTCTGAAAATAGGTCGGGCCAAATATAATGCGTTTTTTTTGCTTATTTTTATGTTCGTTTTTGGTAGGTCTATGTTTTGCTGTATGTATTGGTATAAATTCATGTTTCAACGTAGATGATATCAGGTTTTGACATAAGGTTTAATTGAAAACGAGTCTGGTCAAATATTATACGTTCTCAATCTTATTTATAAGTACGATTTCAGCTGGTCTAAGTTTTTAACATAAATTGTTTACTTAAAAACCATTGTCGGTGGTGCAATATGGACAAAAAGACTAGAAGACAAAAATGGCAAATATACAAAAACAACCCCTCAATTTTAAAATTGGCATTTACATCATACATATTTTGTTAGAAAGTTTATAAAGTATATTTTCACCACCTAACTTCTAACTTTTCAGTTTTGCTTACCATATTTTCATTATTTATGTTAAAGGAAAAAAAAGTATTTCTTGACGTGCTTAATGTTGTGCATGTATCGGTATAAACTTCATGTTACGATGTAATTTTTCTGAAAATAGGTCGGGCCAAATATAATGCGTTTTTTTGCTTATTTTTATGTTCGTTTTTTGGTAGGTCTATGTTTTGCTGTATGTATTGGTATAAATTCATGTTTCAACGTAGACGATATCAGGTTTTGACATAAGGTTTAATTGAAAACGAGTCTGGTCAAATATTATACGTTCTCAATCTTATTTATAAGTACGATTTCGGCTGGTCTAAGTTTTTAACATAAATTGTGTTCTGAAACGAGCCGGCTCAAATATAAAACGTTTTCACTCGACAATATAAATTCGAGTTACCTACGTTTCTAATATAAACTGTGTTTGGAAACAAGCCGGCTCAAATATAAAATGTTTTCATTATAAATCAAGTTGTTCTACGTTCTCATATAGTTAACGTATCACATAACGTGCCGCCACCTATAAGCAACTTAGGTGTTTCCGCCGCAACGCGCGGATAACGACAACCATCTAGTTAATATCTAAAAATGAAATGAAAATGTACGGATATTTATGAATGAAAGCTAACATTCATACACTATTAAAAAAAAAGAAAGAAAGAAAGAAAAGAGCTACATGGACGTTCTTCCAATAATCCAATATGTTTTGGTTCCGACCTCCGTTACATATTATCTATACTATATTATAAAGCATCTATGAAGGATACCAACCAAAGTTAAGTAAATACTATATTTTATGTTTATTGTACAATAACTTAATGTAGGTAGTAAAAGCATAAAGTTGTTCTTTTACATGAACATTTAAGTTGATTATTAAATATAACTAGTTTTACTCCGCGCGCTTCGCAGCGGGAATACGGTCATTATCGGTCTGGCTTGTTGAAGAAAACATCAAAACAAAGAAAAAGTAAGGTTTGGAACTAAATGAGTAATGGTATTTTATACATTTATTAGTTATTAAAGGAAAACAATATGTGGGGGTTAGATGAGGTACCAAGTGCAGCGCTCTTAGAATTACTTAGCAAAAGGACTACGTAAGTATCCCGTAGATTCATTGACTCGTCATATGTCACATTAGAACCTGAAATGAAAGCAGCACAATAAGCATGAATGTTAAATATTTGATGTTGTAGTGCATATATAATTAGACTTCAAACAATAAATATTCACCATACATGCACAAAAAAACATCATTTTATTTTAAAATTAGCTTAAATGACACTTAAAAAAAATTATGTCTTAGTCAAGTCAAAAGGAGAAACGAAGAGTGGCAGTTTGGTAATTAAAAGTAAAATGAAGGGTAAGTTCGTTACTATTCATAAGGCCTTTCAAGTTTTAATTATATATAGAATTAAACTTTAGAGTTTAATGTAAATATAAATAAATGCAAGGGGCCTGAATGAAAATAAGAAATGAAATTGAAAAGCCTTCTTCTACTTCTCTATAATTCTTGGTACTTCTCTGCAATGTTTTTAAAAACCGGTTTTTTAATTATATCGGATTTGGCTAAAAAATGGTTCAACCGGTTGAACCGCTTTGTACCGGATGGTTCAACCGGGTTGATTAGTTAGCTATATACTTTCATAAATTACACATTAACACCAAATAATCTAATAGTACATAATTACATACTAAAATACTATAAAAAAGTTAATCAATAATTAAAAATAATCCAAAATATAATCTAAAGTTTTTAATTTTTTTAAAAGTTATTCCTTAATAAAAAAAATAAACGAAAATAATCCAAAAACTAACCTACGCCGGTACCGATATAGCGGTTCAAACCGGTATACCGGATTTTACCGACGGTATAAAATCAATACCGTTTCTCATATTTACCGAGTGTTTCGTACCGATTTCTATCTGAAAACGGTAAATACCGGTATAACCAGCCGGTATTTACCGTTTTTTTTAAACATTGGTTCTCTGTAAGTCAAACGACCAAAATAAAACAAAAACGACGACCGAGAAAGAAAACCAAAACGACAACCGTCACAACCCTTAATTGCTTATAACACAACCGTCACAACCTTTAATTGATTTTTTTTGAACGGCTAATGAGAAATCACTCACGGATCACTGGAGTGTCATTGTGCTACCAGTGTTACCACGCGATCATATTCCACCACCAAGTTACCAATTCAGGAGGAGAACTCATAATTTATGAGAAAACTCCTTGTGAGATTCGAACCCATGAGACCTTATAGTCCCTAAGTCTTAACCCACCACCAAGATGCCGCTAGGCTACAATGCCCTTGGCAAACATTATATGATTTAATCGACCAACATTCATACATAACGCAACTTCTTTCCGCAAAGCCACACCACCACCTTCGGTCATTTTAACAAGGATCTGGAACTCCACCGTCTATCGTCGGAAAGTACCAACGCTCTCGTTTTCCGTTTACCTCCGGGTGTTTATATCGCTTTCAATCCTCGAAATCTCGAGTTAAGGTAAAATTCAACCCTTTTTTAATCTGAATTGGAATCAAATGTGTGTATTTTAGTAAACACACTTTGTAGAGGCTCACGATACCAAGTAACACTCACTAAACCTTAGGAGACATAACTTTGTTTATCCCTAATAAAAAAAAACAAGATATGAATAAGAAGTGGTACACCTTCTCCACAAAACGCCGCAAAACAAAACTAAAAAGAGACTAAAATGCCAAAGAATATGTATTTAACACTGACATTCAGTATCTAGCTACGACTAAGATATAAAGAGAAGTTGGCAATTTAATTAGACACATGTATTCAGAAAGACAGCAACAATTACTTTGAGATAAATTAATATCAAAAGTATGAGATAAAGTAATATCAAAAGCTTGCATTGCTTTCAAATGAATATACTAAACCCATCAAATGAATATATACGTAGGGTTTAAATTATATAATATGGCCGTTTTTGTGAAAACATGATACAAATACGAGATGACGATGATGGTGAATGAGTGGGAAGATATAACAAACTTTATTGCATGAGAATTTGAAATGGATAAATGGAAGAAATAAAATTAATAGTTAGGTACAATAAGATGATTTTGTATCTTTGGGTTTGACATGCATGAGAAACATGACCATATTATGGACT
>JAUTDX010006462.1:0-25942 GCA_030844895.1 Ambrosia x helenae
TGGTGGTTTAATTTTCAAACGGTCAAAATTTAAACGTAGACAAAAATAAATTGTTTTTACACATGTGTATATTTACTGTTTATGCATGTGTAAACTGTTTTATTTACATATATGTAAAAAAGTTAATTTTAGAATATTTTTGCAAGAAAAGATAGATTATTTGGAAAAAAAAATCATGTTTTAATATTGTATTTTAATTATAATGAGGTTTGTATTGAAAAAAAAAATAATTTTGATTAGTTTTTTATTTGTTCTCACTTCTCACAGTTCTCGTGATATTTAGCGTTTTAAGATAACCATCCTCTGTGTGTGTATATAATATATATATTACTAATTAATTACTTAACTACAATCAGATCAGCTATATTTGGTACCACCTACCTAACTTTGATCTTTTTTGTTTTATTCTTACTATATATATACACATATTTAAACATTTAGTTGATATTAATAGTTTTACTAGACTATATAATAAAATAAACGTATTTTTATACTATGAAGAAGGAATCTTAAAGGTAACGAGTTTAGATATGCTTTAGTTTAAGTATTCTCTAAGCAAGAATTTGCATTAGGACGATGCGTATAATTTGGTTTGGAAGAGTGATGCTTAGTATAATAATACAACCAATGATTGGTATAGAATGCAAGCATAATCATAAATTTTATGTATTAACTATTGTATTCACGGGTTAGATGACTTTAAAAGTCGTGATTTGAAACAGAAGGCTAGATGTAAGTGGGCCGCTCATGGGGATGATAACTTGAGATATTTCCACGGGTTTATAAACAAGCGAAAGGCGTCTAATCATATTCCTGGGTTGGAGGTGAATGGGAGGTGGGAGATGAATCCTAGTATTATTAAAAGGGAGGTCATGATTTTTTTCAGGGATAAGTTCAAGGAATCCTTACAGGTTCGGCCGAAGCTAGCATGTTAGGGTTGTCCGTTTTGACTGGTCAGGAGGCCGACGGGTTGGAGGCAAATTTTACGGTTCAAGAAATTAAACGAGCGGTGTTCGATTGTGGTGCGGATAAAGCCCGGGTCCTGACGGGTTTAATTTTCGGTTCATAAGGCATTTTTTGAGTCTTTTCGAGAATGATTTCGTGGACATCTTGGGGTATTTTCATGAGACGAGACGGTTCAGTCCGGGGGTGGGTTCTTCTTTCATTACTTTAATTCCCAAGACTGGCGATCCTTCGAATCTGGGGGATTTTAGACCTGTTAGTCTTATTGGGAGTATTATTAAGTGGTCTCAAAGGTGTTGGCGAATCGATTGAAGCCGGTTATGAATCGTGTTGTCTCTGAAACACAATCGGCGTTTCTAGCTGGTAGATATATTCTTGACGGTCCTCTAATGATCAGTGAGGTTATTACTTGGGCAAAGAAGAGAAATAGGAAGATATTTTTGTTCAAGATCGATTTTGATAAGGCGTACGACAATGTTAATTGGGAGTTTTTGTTGTCTGTTATGGCGCAGATGGGATTCCCTGATGTGTGGTGCGAGTGGATCCGTGGTGTTCTTGAGTCGTCTAGAGCCGCAGTGCTTGTTAATGGGTCACCTACTTTCGAGTTTGGGTGCCAAAAGGTATTCGCCAGGGGGATCCGCTCTCCCCGTTCTTTTTATTATTTTGATGGAGGCGTTTTCGGGGATGCTCAACCAGGCTAGTGATATCGGTGCTTTTCATGGGAATAAAGCTTCCTAACGAAGGCCCAACTATGTCACACCTTTTATACGCGGCCGACGCTATGATTATGGGAGTGGTCGACGTTTAACTTTATTAATATGAGGCGTGTTCTTTGTATTTTCTATTTATGTTCGGTGTGAAGATTAATCTTCATAAATCGGTAATCTATGGTATTGGCGTTGATGATGTTGAGGTTGTGGGCATGGCTGAAGAGCTTGGGTGTAAACAAGGGTCTTTTCCATTCACGTACCTGGGTATAAAGGTTGGGGCCAACATGAATAGAGTTACGAGTTGGGATCCTGTGGTATCTAAGTTCAAGAGCCGTCTTTCAAAGTGGAAAGCTAATACTCTCTCCATAGCCGGTCGGTTGACTTTAATAAAATTGGTGTTGGATAGTTTGCCTACGTATTATTTTTCCTTATTCAAGGCGCTGAAGAAGATTATTGGTGGGCTTGAAGGTTTAATGAGGCGGTTTTTATGGGGTGGTTCGGATGAGGTACGGAAAATGAATTGGGTTGCATGGGAGATTGTCACTAAACGGGTCAAAGATGGGGGGTTGGGGGTAGCGTCTGTTGAAGTAAGTAATAATGCTTTGTTAATCAAGTGGTTGTGGAGGTTTCGTAACGAACCAAGTGCGCTATGGAGAAGAGTCATTAGCGCTATTCATGGATCATCTAGGAGTTGGGGTGTGGCGCCTTGTAACAATGCTTTTACGGGGGTTTGGAAAAATTACGTCACGTTTTGGAATAAGCACAAGGTTGAGGGGACGGGGATTATTAATATCCTTCGTGGGAATCCCGGGAATGGTAGATGTATTCGGTTTTGGTTAGACACTTGGTTGGGGAGTGAACCGCTTAGAGATGCTTATCCGGCTCTGTATGCTATTGAAAAATCAAAACGGGTCAAGGTACATGACCGGTTGTTGATTGAAGGGAGCAGTCGTATGATAAGATGGGATTGGACCCGAGCCCCGCATAGCGCTGAAGAGGTTGCTGCCAAGTTGACGCTGGAAAATATGTTACAAGGGGTGTCCTTAGATGGTTCAGCCGATACTTGGTCATGGTCTCATGGGGATTCTTGTGGCTTCGAGGTTGCTGCGGCCAGGTGATGGCTTCGTGGTACTATGGTTAGTGATGTTCCTTTTGAGTTTAGTTGGAGTTCATGGGTGCCAAATAAATGTAATATTTTTATGTGGCGAGCGTTTTTGGACCCTCTTCCTACAAAGGCGGCGCTGGCTCATAGAAATATGGTGATCGATAACCCTCTTTGCGTGTGGTGTGATGCGTATGAAGAATCTATAGAGCATATTATCACCGGTTGTGGTGTGGTGCATGAGGTTTGGGACAAGGTTGCTTCTTGGTGTATGATCCCGAGACCGTTCGTTTTTCATGTTAGAGACGTGGTGTTGATGCACGAGCAGTATAACGGTACGTCTGTAAAAAAAGCGGTGATTCAAGGTATTAATATTATTACTTGTTGGAGACTATGGAGAGCTAGGAACGAGAAGGTGTTTGACAATAAAGACCCGAACGTGGTGAACTTGGTGGCGGATATCAAGGCTTTGGGGTTTCTTTGGTACAAGCATAGATTTAAGGGTGGGGTGGTGGATTGGAATCGTTGGTGTTCTTTTGATGTAACGTAACGTTTTTGACTGTTGTGGTTTTCTTTGGTTTTCGGCTTCTGTCTCTGTCTTGGAGATAGTTGTCGGTTTTGGTTGGTGTTAATGAAGTTTTCTTTTCAAAAAAAAAAACTATTGTATTCCATCTCATATATAATAACATGTGTTATATATAGTAAATTATTATTGTAATTTATTGTAATTATCTCTCCATAATTAGTGGAGATCTTGTTTTGTATTATTTAAGGATTGCACATCAATGAGAATCATAATGTTGAATTATTCTCTTACATGGTATCACTCTAGGTTTTCCCAAACCCTTCCGCCGCCCCTCTGCTTACCTCCGATCACCGCTGCACCCCTGTCACCTTGACAGCAGCCTCCTCCGTGTTTCTTTTTCGTCCTTCGTTCACCTTTCTTCTACCCTTTAATGGATTCCAAAAGTATCCACTCTGCCCTTGCTGTTACCAATATCAAGTCTCATGTTCCTATAATATTAGAGAAAGATTCAACCCACTACATGACATGGAAAACCTTATTCAAGGTCCATTGTCAAGCCTACGAGGTGCAGCATCACCTTGCTCCTAAACCGGCCACAACCCCTCCCCCCGCTGCTTCTGACCTGCCTCTGCCGCCGCTGCAGAGGTCGCTGCCATGGCAGCCGAATCTCTGTGGTTGCGTTTAGACGCCATCGTCTTACAGTGGATTTATGCCACTATTTCTCAGCCTCTGCTTCACATAATTCTTCAGCCTGGACAAACGGCTTACGAAGCCTGGAATGCGGTTGAGAGCGAGTTTACTGATAATGAGAATACTAGGGCTGTGTTTCTTGGTCAAGAGTTCGCCAACCTATACCTTGAGAATTTCTCCTCCATGGATGAATACTGTCAACAAGCCAAACATTTAGCCGATCAACTCGGGAATGTAGGCTCTCCAGTTGATAACCGAATGCTTGTACTAAAAGTGCTCACGGGTCTCACCGAGTCATATGATAGCATATCCACTGTTCTTCAAAACCAAAACCCACTGCCTGATTTTCGTGAAGTTCGCTCTAGGTTGAACCAAGAAGAAACCAAAAAGAAACGCCATACCACTCGTGCTTCACAATCCGCGACCACCGCCCTCCATACCTCTACCTCCTCTACACCCCAAAACACATCCCAAGCCCAAACCTACAATCACCCCACTTCATCCAACCGGGCCGCTCGTGGCCGACGACAAAACAGGCCCAACCAGACTCGTGGCAGAAACCCAACCCAGCAGCCCAATACCACGTCCCATCCATACATTATTTTTCCTCACAATTGGACCGCCCAACAGTGGGCTTCGGCCTTAAACCAAAACAAATCAGCCCAATCCCAACCCCCATGTCCCTACTTATCTAGGCCCAACAATGCTAGTTCTCAAGGTATTCTTGGCCCACGACCTGATCAAGCTCACTATGCGGAATACTCTCCAACCGACATTGCTCAAGCTCTTTACTCTCTTGCTCTCAACCCGCCGGATCATGGTGTGATGGACACCGGAGCATCTTCTCACTCCGCCAATGCCCAAGGTATATACTCCCCGTCTACTTTTAATAAATGCACTAATAAATTTATTGTAGTTGGTAATGGCATGACCATCCCTGTATTGGCCCAGGGCAACCAAGTCCTACCACCCCCTTACCCACCCCTTAAACTTAACGATGTCCTTTTTGCCCCCAATATCATCAAAAACCTTATCTCTGTCCATCGACTTACCTCTGATAATTTAGTGTCTATTGAATTTGACCCTTTTGGCTTTCTTGTGAAGGATCTCAAAACTCGGGCTCCTATCCTACGATGCAATAGCACGGGCGATCTTTATCCTCTGACTGAACCACTTCCACTCAAGTCCACTCCACCAACCACCTTCATTGCTGTTTCTCAATATCGCTCGCATCAACGATTGGGTCACCCTGGCACTACTTTATTACAGTCTTTAAAACTTTCTTCGTTTATTGATTATGGCAAACTTAATAATAAACATTGTGAACCTTGCATTTTTGGTAAAAGTGTTAAATTGCCATTTATGATTATGTTAATGTTACTCATTCAGCATTTGACATCGTCCATAGCGATTTGTGGACCTCTCCTGTCCTTAGTACAGGTGGCCACAAATATTACATCTTGTTTGTTGATGACTTCACCAATTTTTTGTGGACTTTCCCACTTTCCAATAAGTCCCAAGTCTTTGCCACATTTACCAACCTTCACAACTTAATTAATACCCAGTTTAAATGCAAAGTCAAACAATTTCAGTGTGACAACGGGAAAGAGTATGCAAATCAAAATTTTTATAATTTTTGCCATCACAACGACATGCAATTCCGTTTCTCTTGTCCCTATACCTCCTCTCAAAACGGTAAAGCGGAACGCAAAATCCGTACCATCAACAACATGATCCGCACCCTCCTTGCCCAAGCCTCACTACCCCCCAACATGTGGCATCATGCTCTCGAGACCGCCACCTACCTTCTAAACATCCTACCTAGCAAACTACTCAACTTCAAATCCCCAACATCTCTTCTTTACAATTGCACACCCGAATACGATCATCTTCGTGTCTTCGGGTGCCTTTGTTATCCCCTACACCCGTCCACCTCTATTAACAAACTTCATTACCGCTCCCATCCTTGTGTCTTCCTTGGCTATCCTGCCAATCATCATGGGTACAAGTGTCTAGACCTCACCACCCATCAATTAACCATCTCTAGACACGTCCACTTTGAAGAAACAATTTTTCCATACACTATACAAACCCTACCAAACCACCCTCTTATGACTTTCTCAATCCAACAATTAACCCTCTTGTATGGGACCACCTACAAAACAATACCTCAACACCCACCCCAGCCCCTGCCCACGTCTCTGACCCACCTCCACCACCTATTCCACTCCTCAACTCCTCTCCTGCCTCTACGAACCCATCTGCCCCTCCCACCACATCTCCTAATCACTCCAAAAACCAGTCCGGCCCAGCACTATCTACGGCCCAAAACCCAAACTACCCTCCCAGCCCTCTTCACCCTCCAGCCGATACCTCTATCCCACTCACCAACACCCAAACAGCCCATGTCCCCAATCAATCCATGGCCAATCCCCCACTGCTCCCTCGGCCCATGTGCCCACCCCACCGTCGACCCAAACTGCCCCGCCCCCTCCACCAACCACTCGCCCACACACTAGGTCCATGAGTGGCATCGTTAAGCCCAAACATCCATTCAACCTTCACACCTCCACTATTGTTCCCATTCTGAAAAACCCTCAGGTTGCCTTGTCCTCTCCATAATGGTACGATGCCATGTCCAACGAATTTAGTGCACTAATTAAAAAACAAGACCTGGGAGCTTGTACCTAAGACACCGGATATGAATATTATTCGTAGCTTGTGGTTGTTTAAACATAAATTCAGGTCGGATGGCACTTTGGAACGTTATAAGGCACGGCTGGTGTGTGATGGCCGTAAACAGCAGACTGGTATCGACTGCGGTGAAACTTTTAGCCCAGTCGTAAAACCGTCAACCATTCGGTTGGTTCTTTCCTTGGCACTTTCCAAATCATGGCCGATTCATCAACTGGACGTCACAAATGCATTTCTTCATGGTAACTTAGAAGAAACTGTTTACATGCATCAACCGATGGGGTTTCGTCACAGGGATTTTTCCGGATCACGTCTGTCGTCTCCGCAAATCTCTTTACGGACTAAAACAGGCGCCTCGGGCATGGTACCAGCGATTCACAGATTTTGTCACATCCCAGGGGTTTCGTCAAAGCAAGTCCGACAATTCTTTATTTAGTTATCATAATGGGTCGGACACCGCGTACCTACTTATCTATGTGGACGACATTATCCTTACCACGTCCAACGAGACTCTTCGGAAAAGGTTACTGCATGGTTTGTCTAGTGAATTCGCAATGAAAGACTTGGGGCCTCTCTCCTATTTTTTGGGTATTCAGGTGACCAGGGATGGTGACACTATGTTTTTGTCACAACAGGCATACATTAACGATATTATTCATCGGGCCTCCATGGATTCGTGCAACCCTGTTGCCACACCGGTTGACACGCAGTCTAAACTTTCTTCTGACTCAGGCCCGCTACATGATGACCCAACTACTTACCGCAGTCTTGCCGGCGCTCTCCAGTATCTTACTTTCACCAGACCAGACATCTCTTATGCAGTGCAGCAGATTTGCATGCATATGCATGCTCCTTGCGTGGACCACTGGAACGCACTGAAATCGGTCATTCGATACCTTCAGGGGACTACGACTCATGGTCTTCATCTGGGTTCTGTTCCCAACCTATCTCTTCGGGCCTACACTGATGCTGATTGGGCTGGCTGCCCAGACACCCGTCGCTCCACGTCGGGTTATTGTGTTTATTTGGGGGAGAATCTTATTTCTTGGTCGTCTAAACGTCAGTCCACGATCTCCAAATCCAGTGCTGAAGCGGATACCGGGGAGTGGCAAATGTTGTTGCTGACATCTGTTGGATCCGCAATCTTCTTCTTGAGCTACATCATCCTCTCTCTCAAGCAACCCTGGTCTACTGTGACAATGTCAGTGCTTTTTATCTCTCTGGAAACCCAGTTCAACATCAACGCACTAAGCACATTGAGATCGACATTCACTTTGTTCGCGAACAGGTACAACGTGGACATATTCGCGTGTTACACGTTCCATCTCGTCACCAGATTGCTGATATCTTCACGAAGGGACTTCCTCGTGTCCTGTTTGACGACTTTCGTGCCAGTCTCAACATCGGTCCTCCCGACGTTTTAATTGCGGGGGTGTAATAACATGTGTTATATATCGTAAATTATTATTGTAATTTATTGTAATTATCTCTCCCTAATTAGTGGAGATCTTGTTTTGTATTATTTAAGGATTGCACATCAATGAGAATCATCATGTTGAATTATTCTCTTACAATATATGTTCATTTCATGAGAAGAATCACTTGTTATCGATCAGTAGATCGAAGTTATAATTATTAATTTAGAATTTAGAATACTCTAGTGTTTAGGGTATAATAGGACTTCCGGTTGGTTGTAATGACGGGTTTGGATCATATTGACGGGTCCCTGGCTCCGGCCGAATCTGCTGATGAATATCCCGTCTGGAAGGAACAAGATGCTCTAGTCCTACAATGGATTTTCAGCACAGTAACCGACTCTATGGTTGGCCGTGTGATTCACTCAGCCACGACTGCTCGTGAAGCCTAGGTTCAGATCGAGAAAATCTATCTGAGCAACAAACAAGCCCGTGCTGCGGCTTTGGAAACGACCTTTGTGAATCTGACTCTTGATGCCTGTTCATCACTGGAAGACTACTGTAACCGCCTGCAGGAACTTGCCAACCAATTGGCCGATGTTGACCACCCTATCTCCGAATCTCGGCTGGTCTTACAACTCGTTTGCGGGTTGCCAGCCGAGAATGACACTACTGCTACCTTAATTAACCAAAACCAAGCCGACTGGGATACGGCACGAACCATGCTCAATGACGAAAAGATCCGTGTTGAGGCCCGCCAACCACAACAATCATCTGTGTTAGCCGCTGCCTCTGTTCCCGCGAACACCCCACCTCAGCCGAACCCTTCAACCAATCAGACCTACTACTCTAATCGGGGTAGGGGTCGTGGTCGGGGACAAGGATTCCGGTCATACTGAGGTGGACGTGGTCGCGGAGGCGGCACGCGCCATCCATATCCGAACACCTTTAACCAAAATACTCCCACTCATTTTTCCAATACCTCTTACCCATACACTGGAAATTCTTACCCACCTTGGGCTTGGTGGAATACTCCACCGTGCCCCTACCCGACCCAACCCAACTACAGGCCCAACACTTCTCCTCAAAACCCACCTGTCCATAACACATCATCGGCCCACTATGCAGCCCAGTATCCACCTCCTGGATTTTACCAGTTCCCTCACACTGCCTATGGCCCATCTGACCAGCAGGCCGGCCCAAACCAAGCTCCCGCGGATCAGCAATCAGGCCCAAATGCCCCATACACTGCTCATGCTTCAGTCACTCAGGGGTTCTACAGTCCAGCCGGTTCTGCCCAAGACTTTGATGCTTTGAATCCTTCGGACCTGAGTGCGGCTTTCACTACTATGGTGCTCCATGAACCCGAACCAACTTGGACCATGGACACAGGCGCTACTGAGCACCTCACGGCTCACCAAGTTATGATCCATATCCCATCTTCATTACCTATACGCACTAAAATTTTGGTTGGTGATGGCAATTGTTTACCCATTCTTGGATCCGGTACTGGCTTCCATACATTACCCAACCGAAACTATGTGTTACCCAATATACATTACAGCCCTAAGGTCATTAAAAACCTTTTATCTGTGCGTCGTTTTACCCGTGATAATAATGTTTCTATTGAATTTGACCCTTATGGCTTTTCTTTGAAGGACCTTACCACTGGCCAGCATCTTTCGAGCCATAACAACACGGGAAATCTCTACCCATTTACCGCACCAGAACCTTCAGCTTGTCTTGTTGCTTTTCAGTCTTTCCCTTGGCATGACAGACTTGGACATCCCGGTGCACAAGTCTTGGACATGCTAATTAGTTATTTTAATTTTCCATGTAATAAAACAAAGGTTTCTACCTTTTGTGAGTCTTGTCATGTTTCGAACAGTAAACGTTTGCCGTTTTATTCTTCAAGTTCTATTACATTTGCACCTTTTGACATAATACATTGTGACTTGTGGACTTCACCCGTAATTAGCAAAACAGGTTACAAATATTACATGGTGCTCGTTGATAATTTTACCCCCTTAAAATACAAATCAGAAACATTTCCAACATTCACAAAATTTCACCGTCTCATCAACACCCAATTTAATAGAAACATCAAATCCTTTACTTTCCACCAGCCATCAACCACACCATCTCCACCCATCCCCACACCTCCCCAACCCACCCTCCCTACCCGTTCCATTACCACCTCAGCCTATCACTATAGCCGACGGCCAAAACCATCCACCCAAGCGTCCACCTCCGCCAATGCTCCTGTCACCACTTCTATCCAGCCCACACCCACGGCCCTCCTACTTCCCACACACCGGCCACACAACTACGGCCCAAACGACCACAGCCCACACCACTTCAAACCTTCACCCCATGGCCACCCGATCCAAAACTGGATCATCCAAACCGGCCCAAAAACTCAACCTTCACACAACCACCATTTCACCCATCCCCTCCAACTATACCAAGGCCTTTTGGATCCAAACTGGGTACAGGCTATGCAAGCCGAATTTAATGCGTTACAGGTTAATGACACTTGGGAGTTGGTTCCATGACCGGATAACCATCCTGTGATCCGTTGTATGTGGTTATTCCCGCACAAATTTAACTCTGACGGGGCATTGGAACGGTATAAAGCGCGACTGATAGTAAATGGAAAATCACAGACTGTAGGTATCGATTGCGAGGACACCTTTAGCCCGGTAGTCAAGCCGGCTACTATTCGTACCGTCCTCTCTTTGGCAGTCACCCGTGCATGGCCGATACATCATCTTGATGTCAAAAACGCATTTCTCCATGGGCACTTGAATGAAACGGTATATATGCACCAACCGCTGGGTTTGTGGATAAAAGACACCCCAATTTTGTCTGTCGACTTAAGAAGTCACTCTATGGTTTGAAGCAAGCTCCTCGCGCTTGGTACACACGGTTCGCCTCTTACATTACCAGCCATGGATTCCAAAGCAGCAAATGTGACAACTCTCTTTTTATCTATCAGCATGGACCACACATGGCATATTTGCTTTTATATGTTGATGACATAGTCATTACGGCCTCATCTACATGTTTCCTATCGCAGATTATTCAGACGCTCTCACGAGAGTTCGCTATGACTGATCTCGGCCAGCTGCATCATTTTTTGGGTATCAAAGTCACCCCCACAGCTCACGGCTTGTTCTTGAACCAGTCACAGTATGCGAAGGAAATTATCAGCTGTACCTCCATGTCCGATTGTAAACCTTGCAGCACACCCGTGGATTTAGCAGCCAAACTAAGCGCAACCGATGGTACACCATTCCACGACCCGACCCTCTATAGGAGTCTTGCCGGTGCCCTCCACTCTTTGACTTTTACGAGGCCGGACATCTCCTATGCAGTGCAGCAAATCTGTCTCTTCATGCACGACCCACGGGATTCACATTTTGCATTTATGAAACGCATAATACGATATCTGCAGGGTACCATTGATTACGGCATTCGACTCATCCGAACCACTTCTCATGAACTCGTTGCTTACTCGGATGCTGACTGGGGTGGTTGTCATGATTCACGGCGTTCCACCAGTGGGTACTGCGTTTTCTTGGGTGATAATCTCCTCTCATGGTCCTCTAAACGTCAACCCACGGTTTCACGATCCAGCGCTGAGGCAAAATATAGAGGAGTTGCCAACGCGGTAGCTGAAGCCACTTGGACTCGCAACTTGTTACTTGAGTTACACGTCCCGTTACGACGGGCGTCGGTCGTCTACTGTGATAATGTCTCAGCCGTTTACTTATCCGACAATCCGGTGCAGCATCAGCGAACAAAACACATTGAGATTGATATTCACTTTGTTCGTGAAAAAGTTCGGGTTGGTGATATTCGCGTCCTTCATGTACTGTTTGTTCATCTCCCGGTCAAACTGCAGGGGGCTATTAGCGGATATACTTCATATGTTTAACTGTTCATGTATATCTCATATTTGGTATGAAATATTGTTAGCTTATCATCTGTAAAATAGGACTTCCGGTTGTATCTTTCCCCTTTATATAGGGTGATCCTTTTGTCAATGAAACACACAGAAATTATATCATTTACCATAGCTTTCAATTACAACATATAATGCAACATATAATGCATGTGATACAATAACTTAATAAAGGTAGTAAAGGTTTAAAATTGTCTTTTTACATTAACAATTAAGTTGATTATGAAATAATAAAGTTATTAGTGACTATCCATATTTTTAACTCCTTTATAAGTTATTTGTGACTATCCATGTTCTTAACTCCTTTATCTCATTTATGTTGATGCATTCTATTAGAGCCCTATAAATAGTGGCCATTGTGTCGTTATTATATTCATCTCAATAAAACAACTCTCTCATTCCATATTCTCTTTCTAATCTTTGGTTTGTTAGTAGGCATTGTCATTGGCTTCTTTCTTTAATTTGTACCATTATGAGGCCTTATTCTTACTCATATCTTATGGTTGTCTTCTACCATGAAAACAATCAATGAACCATTTTCTTTTGTTTCTATAGATTCATAAGGGATTTTGTGTACGAGGATATTTACACACACATCAAACACTTTAATTGCTCTAGGTACGTATAAGAATATATTGCATTCTCTATACTACTTCAAGTATATGTATTTTAGTAAGATAAAATTTTATATCAAATGATTAAGGATTTTATTTAAGATTACATGTTATGATCCATGTTATTCCTCTATGCTTTCATCATATCATATACTGACAAGAAAATATAAAAAAATTAATCATGGTAGCATATTTGTATGTCAAATTGTATATACGTATATAAATTGAATATACACACATATGTAAATTTAGATTTATGATTAAATTGTAAAGGAAGGTGATTCTGAATATAAATTACAATTATCCCCATGTTTTCAACTGATGAGCCGTGTCCGGTTTGTAAAAAAACATGTTTATCCGAGAGTGAAGGATTCCAACCAAATTTAAGTAATTAGAACATATAATGCATATGGTACAATAACTTAATAAAGGTAGTAAAAGGGTGAAGTTGTCTTTTTTACACTAACAATTAAGTTGCTTATGAAATAATAAAGTTATTAGTGACTATCCATGTTTCTAACTCCATTATAAGTTATTAGTGACTATCCATGTTCCTAACTCCTTTGTCTCATTTACGTCTATACCTTCTATTAGAGCCCTATAAATAGTTATTAGTGACTATCCATGTTTCTAACTCCATTATAAGTTATTAGTGACTATCCATGTTTCTAACTCCATTATAAGTTATTAGTAACTATCCATTATAAGTTATTAGTGACTATCCATGTTATTAGTGACTATCCATGTTTCTAACTCCATTATAAGTTATTAGTGACTATCCATGTTCCTAACTCCTTTGTCTCATTTACGTCTATACCTTCTATTAGAGCCCTATAAATAGTGGTCATTGTGTTGCTATTATATACATCTCAATGAAACAACTCTCCCATTCCTTATTCTCATTATAATCTTTGGTTTGTTAGTATGCATTGTCATCGACTTCTTTCTTCAATTTGTACCTTTAGGAGGCCTTATTCTTACCGATATCTTATGGCTGTCTTCTACCATGAAAACAATTAATGAACCATTTTCTTTTGTTTTTGTAGTTTCATAAGGGATTTTGTGTACGAGAGTATTGCGGATAACCGTAATGTTGTATTTGGTCATTCAAAATTTTGTAAAATATATGGTACTGATCTTAAGGTAACATTTTGTTCACTATTAAAACAATATTCTTGCAGATATTATGTGTTTACGCTCCCAACCTATCCATACTTTGTTGTTTTTATAATCTTTTATACAGTTAATAGCTATGGTTGTATTTTTATATTTAGGAAGTTCATAGAAAAGAAATCGAATAATATATTGATGAATGGAACTATCGTAATCGCTCATAAAATTGATAGGTAAGTTACAAAAATTGATAGATAAGGTATAGTGAGATGGCTTTGTATGTTTGGGTTTGACATGCATGAGAAATATGACCATATTATGGCCTTACTCATAGGTTAATGTATAGAAAACTCTTAAGGGTTGTCATTAAAAAAAGTTTTTGCAATTAAAAACCACAAAGTATCCACATGATCTGAATACAATATATAACAGTTTACGATTATATAGTGGTATACACAACTGGGTTGTTGGTTGACAAAAGACTCAATCATTACATGTCATATATTGTGGACAACAACTTGCATATGGACCGATTAATCAATGTCATATATTTTTAATTATTTAAACTGGCGATGCCATTTGAATTTTTATAATAAAATAAGAAATAAACATGACATAGAATGAGGGAAGCTTACCACGTATTTGTAGAGTAAAACAATGAATGAACTATGTTAATATTTTGTAAACATGAGAGTTAAAATAAAAAAATGTAAAAAATAGAATGAAAATAAATTTGTAACAATCGAACCGGTAGTTTAAGTTGAATAATTATAAACCTAAACAATGTCTATAAATTGAGACATAAACATAGCATGGAATGATGGAAGCTTACTACATATTTGTAGAGTAAAACAATGAATAACTATGTTTATTTTTTATAAACATGAGCGTTAAAATAAAAAAAATGCAAAAAAATAGATCAAAAATATATTCATAATAATCGAGCCGGTAGTTTAAGTTAAATAATTTTAAACTTAAACAATAAACCTATATTATTCAAAACAATAAAGACTATAAATCTTTAGTAGTAACTAAAGATGTGGAAGATACAATAGTTTAAATTTTCTTCTTACTTGTGAAAGAAACAATGGTTAAAATTTTCCCGTCAACCGACGTGGACAATAGTTGTACATACATGACTATAAGAGTTAGACATAGAGAATTCTTAAAATGTTTTTATCTATATCTATACTATATTATAAAGTATTTAGGAAGGTTACACACAAAATTTAAAAACAATAATAGGAGATGACAAACTTTTCTTTTTCTAACTTTACACTACTATATGTTAATCAAAACTTACACACATATTGAAGCTTGGTCATCGTGCCAAGCCTTCATGATGTGTCTATCATATCATTCTTTGTCTAATGTAAGAGGGCAACAAGATCATATGACACGTACCCTACCCTTGTTTGCATTTATCATCACATATTTATTTTTGTTGTTGCTTGATTTTTAGTAAATGTTGTGCACCTGCCGCAACGCGCGGACACCCCACTAGTTAATCAATTATGGATGATGGTATAACTAATATTAATACTGATCATAGAGAAAATGATGTAACAGTTATATTAATTAAACTTTATCCATAAATTTGGTTGAGTGGCCCGAAAATCTGGAGGCAGGAAACTGGGAACATACAATTGACTCGTTCGTTTTTATGTTTTTTTTTTTTTTTTTTGAACGGCAAAATCACTTTATATATAATATAAAGAGCCAGCAAGCGGCTGGGAGGACAAACAAAAGAAAACAAACAGACAGAACAAAGCAAAACAGAAAAACGAAATCGAAAAACCAACCCGCAATTACAAGCAAACCCCAATATCAAAGTCTAGCCAACTTTCCCATGTGGGCTTTGGGATATTTGACCGGTTACACACCCAAACGAACGCGTCCTCTTTGATAAGATCCACAACCTTATTGATTGGGATAAATTTGCCGTCGAAAATCTTCATATTTCTAGCATACCAAAGCCGCCAAACAGTAGCGCAAGCCACAACAAAAATCATTCGTCTCCACTTCTTCGATCCAGGACTGCCTTCGATATAATCCATCAACCCGAGAAAGGTGTTAACATCAGCAGGGAAAGGAATACGGACCCAAACTAACACCTGCCACCATATGGCTTTGGCCACCACACAGTTAAGAAAAGCATGATCAATGTCTTCGACGCCTGATCCGCAGCGGATACAATGAAGGCTCGGGAGAGAAACGCCCCTCTTTATCAGCTCCTGAATGACAGCGACTCTGCCCAATCTAACTCGCCACATCAGAGTGTTAGCTTTTGGAGGAATCCAAGAGTCCCAGCAGCCCCGAACGGCCAGATCCGAAGCGTTTTTGTGGCTGTCAAGGAGAAGTCTTAATCCTTTAACAGAGAAGTCAACACCTTCGAAGTTGTCGCAGCTCCAAACATCCTTACCAGAAGCAAACTGAAATCGGCTAATTAACCGAATCAACTCCGCGAAGTTAAGCCATTCTCTGCAGGAAGAAAAGTTTCGCTTCCATTCTCCAACCCATGTAATACTGGCCCCAACCTTTGTAAAAACAGACGCCACCAGAGCATCTTTATCAGCTGCTAGAGAATACAGATCTGGGAACACTGAGCGAAGGGGATTGCTTGTGAGCCAGCGGTCCTTCCAAAAGGATGTCAAGTTGCCATCTCCCACTGTTACCTTCAGGCATTCACTTAAGTTTACTCCACCTTTTGAAAGTTCACGGTCGACCATACTAATGTCCTTCCACAAACCCGCAACCGATTGTTTAACTGGAATGATCTTGTGCGTCAAAGAATGGCCGTGAATAGCATGAATCACTTTGACCCAGAACTGACTTGGGTCGCTTCTCATTCTCCACCACCATTTCGCCAACATAGCAAGGTTAAAATCTTCGATACTACCCAACCCGAGACCACCTCGGCATTTGGGTCGAGCCAATTTTCCCCATTTTATCCATCTGATCTTCTTGGTTCTATCCGAAATGCCCCATACGAAGTCGCGTCTGATACTTTCAAGACGTTTGACAACACACTTAGGGGCCATGAAAATAGAAAGGAAGTAGGACGGTAAGCTTCCCAGAACCGACCTAGCAAGCAACGCTCTACCAGCCAAAGAGAGGTGTCTGGCTTTCCAAGAAGACAGTTTTTTAGCAAACTTATCAATCACAGGTCCCCAATATTTGGCCATTTTCATATTCGCACCAATTGGCACACCGAGATAGTCGAAAGGAAGGGAGCCCGCTTTACATTTTAGAACTTTGGCGCGAAGGGAGACTTCCTCCTGTGGCACTCCAATACCAAAGAGTTTACATTTAAAACGATTTATTTCCAAGCCAGAGATAATGCCGAACCAACGCAAGAACCGGTTTAGACTTTTAACATTTGCATCCGACCACTCGCCAAAAAACAATACATCATCGGCATAGCAAAGATGCGAGAGAATAGGCCCGTCATTTGGGAGTTTAACTCCGTGAAAAAGACCCGACTCAACAGCCCGATTCATAAGCATAGAAAGCACCTCCATAGCGATAATGAACAGGAACGGCGAAAGGGGGTCGCCTTGACGAAGACCCCTTTTGATAGGGAATTCTTTTGTGGGAGCACCGTTCACTAGGACCGACCCCCTACCCGAAGTTAAACACCCTTTTATCCAACTAATCCAAGTCTCCGGGAAGCTCATATGACCCATGACACGGAACAAAAACTTCCAATTTAACGAGTCGAACGCTTTACGGAAATCAACTTTAAAAATAAGAATTTGGCGTTTGGATTTTTTTGCCCATGACACCATTTCGCTAACAATGAGAGGGCTAATCCAAGATAAACCGACCTTCCACGAATGCCGATTGTGTGGTGGATATGATATCAGGCATGACTTTCTTGATCCGCAACATCAGAATTTTGGCAAGAATCTTGTAGATGGAACCTACAAGGGATATCGGTCTAAAGTCCTCCAACGACTGCGGGTCTGAATTTTTTGGGATAAGAGCAATAAAAGAGGAGTTGCAGCCAACCGAGATGGAGCCGTTCTGTAGAAATCATTAACAACGCAACAAACAAGAGGCTTGAGGACGGTCCAGAATTTTTTAAAAAACTTGAGCGAGAAACCGTCCGGACCTGGAGCTTTGTTCCCGTCACAAGACTTAACCGCTTTCCAAATTTCATCTTCAGTAAACGGCTCAATTAACGATTCAGCTTGCTCATTAGACAAACACGACAAGCCAAAGTTTTTGAAACCGGGCCGTTTTCTAAGAGGTTCAGCAAACTGTTTATGGAACCAGCTTCTAGCCTCTTCCAGAATCAACCCAGGATCGGTCGACCAAATCCCATTAATATTAAGACCGTGTATTCTTCTGGACACATTATTGGCGTTAATAACTCCGTGAAAAAAGGAGGAATTCTCATCCCCAAACTTAGTCCAATTAATTCTCGCTTTCTGCTGCATATCTTTAATCCTTTTTAACTCCAGACGCCGGACTTTAATTCTGAGGTCAGCCCTTATACGTTTTTCAGCATCGTTAAGGGTGGCGTCTTCCACCATTTGATCAAAATAATTGACAGCACTATTAAGAGCAATTCTTTCCTTTTCTTCAATAACTTTCGCCTTACTCCTCCAAACTCGAATATCCAATTTAACATCCTTGAGAACAACCGACAAATACGTGTCCGGTTTCCCCACGACAATACCACTGCCCACCCGAGAGGTCACAATATTACTCAATTCCGGGGAATTCAACCAGGAATTAAAGAATTTAAAAGGGGGTGGTCCGAAGTCAGACTTCAAACATGAAAGCGAAACCGGGCGGTGATCCGAAAGGCCTCTAGCAAGGGCCTCCACTTTAGCATACGGCCACTTACTCATAAACTCATTACAGACGAAAATCCGATCCAATTTACTACATTTTATCTCGGCACAATCGGAAATATACGTAAATCGACCCCCACACATATTATATTCCTCCCACCCCATATTGCAAAGGAACTCATTAAAACATACAGCAGCATTAGAGTCAAAAACAGAATGTAACCTTTCGCCTTCCGATCTGACTTCGTTGAAGTCCCCCAAGGCAATCCACATGCCATCCGACTGTGTGACGATATCCGCGAGTTTTCCCCAAAATTGCCTTCGCAAACTAACGTCATTAGGAGCATGAACATTCAGGACGTTGACCTTGTCATGAATACCCTTCATGAAACCCGAAATAAGCAGGAAGTGATGGTCGGCAATGGAGTCAACCATCGAGAAAAAGGAGGGGTCCCAAATAGACGCCAAACCCCCTGAGCGACCAACAGCAGAGGAAGTCATGACCTGAAAAATAGACCTATCCCAAAAGCGCGCCCAAAACGACACCGGAACAGAATTCAGGTGAGTCTCTTGTAGGCACATAAAGGAAATTTTTGCCTCCCTTTTAATACTCCTAATCCAGCCCGGTTTGTCTGCACCGGAAACCCCCCTAGTGTTAAGAGTAAGAAAATTCATGGGGAAACAACTATCTCCTTTTCCCCCTTAATCATCTTCCTAACCAGTTTCTCACAACCTTCCACTTCGATGCCCAAACGGTCACCGTACGCCATCGATTCCTTGACTTCCTCTTCAAAATCGGATATCTCCTCATCCACCTCCACACCCGGTTCAACAAGAGGGTTGGGAGGGTCTAAGTTATGAGCACCGGCTGCCGAAACACACCCCTGAGACTTCTTTTTCATTTTCTCCAACAAAGCTTCTTCTCCATCTTTTTTAATGAGATCCTCCAGAGAGAACGGGTCTGACTCCACCGGGTTGTTAAGATCAGGGGTTATGAACGTCTGGGCCCCACAACTTCAGCCTTCTTCTTATTGTTTTTTCTAAACGTGATAAAACTAGGCCCAGCTGACATGTTTACTTCATGGGCCTTAGGAGTAAGCCCAACATCTGAACAATTTGTTTTAACCAACGGGTGGCTGGCCCACGGTTGCAGTTTAAAGAAGCCTCAATATTATCAAAACAAACCGACAAAGGGAACCTAGGCTGTCAGAATCAGTATCGAGAGAGGGGTCCACAGAAAGCGGCTCAACGTTCTCTTTTTCCATGCACGTAGACTTAGGATCAAACCTTTCGTGTTCCTGAACACCAACCGTTTCGTCTTCCAACTTAGTCTCAACCTTCTTGATGATCGATTTCAAACCAGGCTTCTCCACAGTACCAATCTCCGGAGCAGACGTGTACTGGAAAGAGGGTTTCCATACAGGATCGACTTCATGGACCCATACTGGAAAGCTAACACCCTTCCAAGACATTTGGAGCTCCTTGACAATTCTACATCCGGTCTTCACTACAACCGCCATGGTGTATTCCGAGACGTCAGCGTATTCCGTGGACGCTTCGGACTTAACAACCAGGCGGCCACATCTCTCACCGATCTTGTTGAAGACGTGCCTATCCCATAAACAAATCGGCACCCCAACTACGGTAATCCAAGCCAAACGTTCGAAAACAGGGATGTTTCCATCCCAAATATACAGTCTGAAGAACCATTTAGACCATAACTCGTACTGGTCTTTAAGGAACCCTTCAGCTTCCTGACAAGAATCAAAGGTTAAGAGAATCTTCAAACCTCCCATGTATCTAATCACAACTCCTGGGTCGAACTCTTCCTGAACAAGCTCCTCCAATTTAATAAGCACCTTCAAGTCTTTTGCCTCACCAATAAGAGATCTAAACTCCCACTGTTTCTTTGCTTGGGTAACCAAAGGAGGGAGCTCAATCCGATTGGGCAGAAGAAATGAACCCCCACCCTGGTTTGCACCCACACCATCCCCAAACGACTTATTGGAGATAAAAGGATCATCAGTCTTCTTCGAGGAAGGTATAGTAGACGGACCTAGTCGAGTAAACACCGAGTTAGGACCATTCTTGGAGGTGGGGATAGAAGACGGACCTAGGCGAGAAAACACCGAGTTAGAGCCATTCTTGCTAAGAATCGGATTTTTGGATCCGTCCCTGTTATACTTAGCCACATCGACACTTAAAATAGCACCATCAATGGCAACTCCTGAAATAGTGTCGATCCATTCTCCCACATCTCTAATACCAGAAAACCTTAAGAAACCAAAAGCATTTCCTGCACCATCCTTCTTGGCGGGAACAAAAACGTCTTCCAAGTTTTCATAATCCTGAAAAGCCGACCATAATTTGTCTCTGTTACATCCCGGAGGTAGATTAGAGACAAAAAATGTTGTGGTGTTTCGAAGCTTTTCCATCTTGTTTTGGAACTTCTTCTCCCTTCTTGCCTCCCTCTTGCTTAAAACCGGAATCCATTCCTGTCCTTTGGCCGCTCCACGAGTCTTCAGCTTGGCTTGTTCTGCTTCCTTTCTTCTTTTGAGGTCCTGGTACTCCTTGGTTCCATGGTGAAGATGTTGTTGACTGTTGAGTTCCCCCTTCCTGCTCCGCATGGTGGAGAGAGAACTTTATAAAGTACTGATTCGTTCGTTTTTATGTCTTTGTTGTTTTTACTCGGTCAAATATACACCCAATAACGGGAAAAGAAGCTGACAAATGTTATACGTGTCGAAAGTGTGTTGGTATCATATGATTTCCCTAAAGCCATTTGAGGTAAACTCATCATGCGGATCTACGAAAGCAAGACATGTAACGTGGAGATAGACCAAGGAATTTGGTGTCTTGGAATATGGCACGTATCAACACCCTACATGACTTAAAGTCACAATCGTTAGATTGGGGAGCATCAATTTAATGCGATGTCGATCATTGCTTTCATTTATAACTATATCTCACCCTCTTTACAGGGCCTTTGAACAAGGCAATTTTCTATTTACAAGGTGTTTAGCATCATTTTTATTATTGTCGTGAGTAGAGTAGTTGAAACGAATGTAACACTCGTACTAGAGATCGATATCATTAGAGAAATAAAGTTAGTTATAAATAAATAAACATTAGGCCAAATCTTGTTTTTATAAATAAACATTAGGCCAAATCTATTAAACTAAACGGTAAGTTGAGTTGTAGTTTGGCAATAACTTTTTGTACCACTTATGATCTTATCTATTAAACCCTTAATTATATACATTTTCAATTTTTTGATCTGATTATTTGTTTTTAGACTGTATTTATTTAGCATGCTAGCTTATTATCATTTCTATAAAGCCTATGCTGTTAGATCTTGATCATATACATGTGATAGAAAATGTTTAGGACTTGTATTTATTATCACATGTTTTCTAATTGTGACCGATGAAATTATTGCACATGTATATACATTTGATTGTGACATATTCCTAGGGGTGTAAATGATGCGCAGTGGCTCGAGAGCTACTCGGGATTGGATAGGTAAAAAGCTCGAACGAGCTGAGCCTTAACGAGCTCGAACCCGAGCTCGAGCTTGAAAAATGACTTGTTTTGTTATCGAGCCCGAGCTCGAGCTTTTCATACAAATACCGTTTAGGCTCGCGAGCCTAAACGAGCCCAAACAAATTTTATATTATTATTATTTTATTTATAGTATACCTAGTATTTAACATTGGCGAGCCAAGCTCTAGCCGAGCTTCGGCTCGTTTAAGCTATCAAAGCGAGGTCGAGCCGAGCCGAGTTGAGCTCGAGCTTTTGGTTTTACTTTCGAGCCGAGCTCAAGCTCAAAGTATTAGGCTCGAACCGAGCCGAGCTCGAGCCCATTCAGGCTCAGGCTTGGCTCGTTTACACCCCTACATATTCCATAATGCCTTTTTATTATGACTTGAACTTTTATTTCATTTCCTCTCGAAGACTCGAGCAAGCCTCCTACACTCCTTAATAACCATCTATTTATGTATTCTTGGTTGGATTATGACTACAAACCCTTGTAGATCAAAGTTCACCATTGTTACACATTTACACCATGTATTTATTAGTACACCATTAAGGTTTGATCAAAGTATCAATATTGAATTCAGAAATCACATACTATAGAGATGAACTAATACATGAACAAAAAACATTGAACTATAAATGAAAAACGTCTACTAAACTCATAAGGGGACGATGCACTCCACGTACGGCAAGGGGGCACAGTTACGATTGCTGCGCGGCAACACTGCCGCCACCCCTTGCCGGTTTGATATTCTTATGCCTTGTTCGGTTACTTCTTGAAGAGTGGCAAACTCTCCTTTTTGACCGCCCTAAGAATACAAAATTAACTAGTCTTTTCCTAGCCATATATTAGTAAATTACTAATGTCAATATTAACCGATAAATTATAGATGTTTAGATATTTATTACACGTAACTGCCAATGATCTCCAGCCCAGCTGGTTTGGGGTGGGAAGGTTTACCTCCTTGGAGGGTTCCTGCCCGTGTTTGGTCTCAGGTTCGATTCCCACGTTCCACAGAAAAAATAACCATTGGGTTTGAAAGGAGAAACCCGTGTGGTTCATTTGGGTTTTGATCCCGGACAGTGGTCGCTTTGCAACACGGGATTTACCGCTGAAACACTACTTTTCAAAAAAAATAAAAAGTTATTACACGTAATGTTTACGCTTTTGTTTAAGACGTAAAAAAGACTAAATCTATTCCTTGTCAAATCATAAATACCATAAATGTTTAGCTTCATCCTTAAGACTTCCCAAGAGAAATGTGATTTTATCTTTGTGATCTGAAATGTTGATGGTAAAACCCTGATTAAAATAAAATATATACAGCTTTTCTGCCTCACTATAAGTAGAAATGTTAGTCCATTTGTGACTTATTTTGTTCCAATAAAGACATTTGAGATAATAAAACATCATTGTTAGTTGGGACATTTTACTTTCTTGCCCCTTATTCTTTCATTCAGTCTACATAGGTGAGTATTTTGAGGGGTTGCAATTGGGACCCTAGAGTGTGTGTGTGTGTTTTTATACAAATGACTAAAATGTAAGCCAACATCTATTAAATAAGTCATTCTATCTTTTTAATCATTCATTCGTAAGTTATACATCATTATACATTTGCTATAAGCATGTGTATACAAAGTCAAATGACATCATTAGGGGAGGGGGGGGGGGGGGGGGGGGGGGGGCTAAGCATTGCTAAGATATTAAAATCAGTTTGTTTAAAACCTAAATTGTGTCGAGCTTAAATAAGTTAGGAGGATTAATTCAAGTATAAACTAGAGAGTATTTTAGACTTTAGAAATAATCTCGAAACAAGTTACACTTCAAAAATTACTAACAAGCTGAGTTCAAGCTTGAAATATATTCGCTCATCTCGCTCCCTTGGGTTATAAAGGGCTCGACTCATTGGGCTCGACTTATTTAGAGTTTTACACATCTTAACAAAAAATTGTTCACACAAAACATGGGTCAATTAGGGAATTTTCATCATATCCGCCCGTTAAGCAAACAAAACAAACAGATTTAAACCACCTCTAAGTTAAAATCTGGGCTAATAGTTCCTTTTTTTTAACCCAACATATGTTAAAAATTAAGTCATTTAATGATGTCCCACATTTTAATTCTTGTTGAATCCTGTAATCATTTCATGAATTCCCACAATTTAATCTAGTTGAAACAGTGAACACTTTCTATCGATATTGCGAATTCCCTTCAGTATAACGGTTTTTAAAACAGGAAAATCTAATGCTCAAGATGAGGAGTTGGCCATGACCCATTCAACCAAAGTGGGAACTCCAACCCTGTTGCGGCTTTCTTCTTGTCATTCCAGAGGCCCCGCCATGTCAATATGCAACCATTCGACTTTCTCACTAACAAACTGCCATGAAGCAAGAAACAAATCAACAGAAGAGGCATCAATATTGATCCATAAATATGATTGGCTGCAGGCGATTAAATAAAAAAAAAATAGCTAAAGGAAACGGCGTCAGTGACCAGATCAGTTCAAACATTTTGGAAGTCGCCCAAAGTGTTATTTTGAAGCTTACAGCCACCTAAATCGTTTTCATTCAAAAGTAATACTACTATTGTAGCAACACATGCATGTGTATATGTTGTTGTATGTTGTTTTATCAACCTCCACTTTTCTATGTTACATTTTTCACCACTCTCGTTAGCCATGGTAGCTTTCTATTACTTTTTCAGTGATGTTTGTTGTAGAGTTGGGGGTCTCTCTAAAAGCAGTCCCTCTATCCTCAGAGATAGAGTAAAGGTTAGCCTACCCTCCCAGGCGCCATTAGCTTTTCTATTTATGGGATTTACTGGATATGGTTGTGGAGTAACATGGTGTGTTTTTTTTTCTATAACATTTAACAAATTATCTATTTCATAGAAGAAACGACAAAAAAAAAAAAAAACAAAAAAACAAGTATATGTCAACCCAAACCGGCCCACTTTTTTACCACCTCTAGTAGCAAACTTGAAACGGAAGGGCTAATAAAATGTGCTCTTGAACAGGATACCTGCTTCAAGAAAAGGGCTGCAGTAAGGAACCACCCTGACGGCCTCCGGTGTTGACCATATCGGCCACTCCTGATTTCATTGAATCCCAGTAACTCTCTCTCCATTGGCAGCCGCCAAAGTTTTTCTCCAGCGACTCTGAGGCGGAAACCACTTCTTTTGCTAGGCCATCACTTGGTGTGAATGAATATACTGAAAATACCAATGTTAATATAAGTTAAGAGCAGTAAATGGGGGCTACATTTGTCTTTTAATGAATTTAATGTGTACCATTATTGATATCTCAATTCTTTACTCCCTGATTACTAATGGTAGAAAAAGATTCATACTTTTAACCAGTTGAAATTACTTTCTACCCATTACTGTTATTACAAACACACACACACACACACGGCACTGAATTGGGCCACAAAAGAGTTTTTATTCGTATTTATTAGAAGGTAGAGATGGCAAAATTGGAGAGTCAGGAAGAGTGAGTACTGAGCCAAACGAATAGAAGTTTTGTATGGTCAGGTCGAGGTTAGGTTTTATTGAAACACTTTTTGCTCAAAGTCACTATTTTTTCATAGGTAGAAAGCGGTGCCAACTATCGACTTAGAAGATTGTATTTGAATAATTAATCAGATTTTTTAAGGAAAATATTTGAGGTTTTCTGCGTTACAAATACATTTTAGGCGACTTTCCATCCACTTGCCTGTTTTATTTTTTCTTGCTAATTTGTTGATTCTAACTGTTTGACCAATAAAGATGAAGGATAATGGGGGGTCTACTTTCTAGTAAAATAAGTTAA
>JAUTDX010006463.1:0-24430 GCA_030844895.1 Ambrosia x helenae
CCAACACAACCACTTGCTCAGGTGTTCTTCTTTCCCATCGTTTTTTTTTTTGGAAACAAAAATTACTGGTTTGGAAAATAAAGAAGAGAAGAGAGGAGATGTATCTTTCAGAAGGGTCTCGATATGGATTTGAAGGGAGGATGGTTCAGTAATTATAGACGGTAGAGAGATAGACATAATAGTCAATCCTGTTGATGCACTTTCTGTGGACGTCACTGTCGAATAGACTAGGGTTGAGTCTTTGTATTGTATTACATGAGATTGTGGTGATCCATAAGGGCATTTTATGGATCTGATGCATTTGTAAAGATATAGGACAATACACAAAGTTCAGGTTCGACCCAAGGTAAAGGCGAATGTGGAAACATTCCACATTCGACCTATACAATGGGGCGAAGTTGAACTTTGGTCCACATTCGACCTTTACAAAGGGGCGAATGTGGAAAATATTCCACATTCGACCTTCACTGAGGGGCGAAAGTGGCTCTGAGTGTTGGACTATAAATAGCAATCTCATGTGTTGGTTTTCATTTGTAGATTTGAGTTTGTGCTTTGAATGCTCTCAAGGGGGAGGTCATGCCCGACCTCCCCCGGCCCCGAGATAGATGTTTATCCTACTGATGACAGTGTCTGTAACCGTTTCTGTAGTAGTACGAATCTGTGATGACTTTGTTATCGTTAATTTCTGTCTCGTCTCGTCTCGAATCTCCCGTCTGAAACCGAGTTGTTTATGCATATTCGATCCAACGAATTCGGTTCCTAACTGGATTCTCAACTCCGAAATAATGGCTCTATATAGCCTCAAAGACGTCAGTCAGACGTCAAATCATGTGTGATAAGATCAAAAATATTACCGTTACAGTTATAAACGACAATATCTTTGGGCACAATTGTTGGTGGTGACATTCTTAGGAAGTTACTTACTTGCATTCCTTATTTTTACATCTTCAGGATACTATAGATAATGTCTGGTTCAAGATATAACTGTGTATTATCCTATGTACATCCTGAGGATGGACGAATAGTTTGTATTAAAATTATTCGAATTCAGGTAATTCTTGGACGACTATAATACTTGACTGGGTCTTGCTGGATTCTCGGAGGACTTAACGTTTAAGAGCTCTTGTAAACGTGATAGAGCTTCAAACGGCTAGTGGACTTAGTAGTTTTAATCCTGAATATCTCAGGACGGAAGTTGTAACTCTTTACTATAAATAGGGGTGTTATGGACGATCATAGGATACATATTCTCTGTTGTTATTTTTTCTTTTAGCTAAAACACACTCTCACAACAGTCATTGTAACTCTAGTCGATGGTTTGTTCATTTCCAAAGTTGTACTTTACATTTTTAATTAATATAAATAACGATGGTAGTGGCGTTAGATTCCTCCCCCCGAGGTTTTGTACTGGCGATCATCATTCGTCAAGGGTTTTCCTCATACATAGAGTGTTGTTGTGTTGATCTCTTTCATTTTCTGTTTAAGTATTTTACTTTATTCTTTATAGTTCCTTCCTAAGGATACAACTGTCTACTTTCTATCATTTACTTTGATATCCTGATCATAGCTGTCAAACTTAAGTCTTTTGCTTCCTAAACGTAACCATCTTCAAAATATAACCGATTTTAAGAAAAACCACCAATCTCCACATGTATCCCATATGATATATATTTGGTAGCTTACACTTGATCACACACACACACACACACTTACATATGTCGTGTGTCTATATATATATATAGGTTAGATAAGTTTGGTTTTTGTTTGATTATACACTCTCATAAACAATGGTGTATATACAATGTATTAGGTTGTTTTAACTTAAAAAACACCAAACACAACAATCTAAAACACAATGCAATGTATTATAGTTATTAAATTTAAAAACAACTAAAACCCACAACTTAACACTTAAAACAGACTGTTTAATGTTCTTAGCATGGTGTTTTAAATTTTAAGCCTAAAATACATTGTTTTTTGTTTTTAATTGTTATGTTTGGTGTTTTTCTAGGCAAAACAATCCAAAACATCATGAATAAGTTCATAAAATGATGCCTAAGTATCAATTTTTAATCCTTCTCACACTTCTCACGAAATATAGCCTTTGTACAGGAACCTCACCCTATATATATATATATATATATATATATATATATATATATATATATATATATATGTACTAGTAGGGAAACCACGCGATGCTGCGGTAGCGATAATTTATAATTTGGTTGAAGTCGGTGTGTTCACGTTACGGTGGATGCTTCAAACCTGTATATGATCAATGCGGAACTCGTTAAGGACTGGCGTCATTAAAAGAAACACAAAGCAATGAAAATCATATTTTAGTACACTGTCTAGGTAAATACATCAAACAACTAATATTCAAGCGCATTCCTAGATAAAACTTACATGTTAGAAACAATGATCACATGTTTACAATCACATTATGTATGATGGAAAATATGAAGAACAATATTTTAAATATGTATGTGTGGTTTGAAATAAAAATAAGCATTCCTTGGTTGTAATTCCAGAAGATTTTTTGGATGTCATGGTTATGTTGCTATTGTATAGTATTAATGTATAAACAAATAGCACAATAGCACATGTTTACAACCATATTATGTAATGATAGAAATATGAAGAATTCAATTATGTGATTGTAGTTTGCTATTAAAAAGATCTTTCATCGGGTTGTTATTCCGGAAGTTTTTTAGATGCCACGATTTGGTGGACCAACTGTGAATGCTCTAAGAAGGGGTGTAAAAACTGGAGGAGGAAATTAGCCGTTAAAAAAATTGTATTTCGTAATTTATTCTAAATGGTTTGGACTCTCTTTCGGTTTTGAGCCAAGAAAAATCCAAAAACCTTCAAGAGTACAAGTAGTAGATATTGGACCAGGCGTTCCACCATTGTTTAGGCCTTAAGGACTCAGTTCATTGTTAGATTGTGGATTTTAGACTTGAGTGGGGGATTTGTCCAGTAAAAATCTAAAATCTTTCCTTGTAATTTTGTTGTAAATTTATCACACTTTACATGGTGCTTCACCATGACATAAAAAAAAAGATAAGTTAAATTTTTTTCTTTTGGAATTAAATTATAACTAAGAGATTATATCAATAATATATTTTGTTCATGTTTGTTTAATTCCTCCCATTCATTCTATCTCATAAACAGGGGCGGATACCGAAAATATTTGTACGGGGGGCACAATATCAGCAGGGGCGCATGATTGTTTGGCGCAGTGGTAGAAATTTGCGATCTTAGTAGGTAAATTGAGTCCGTCCTGCCATTACCGATAAAAAAAATTGAGTCTGCTCCACTCTGATTTAAGAACCAAGTTTCGCCACTAAATACGGGTCGGTTTAAAACTCGTATTTATTTCTTACGACTAACAAGTTTAAAACTCATAAATATTCATGTTGCACATTACGAGGTGATAAATATCAATATTTTATTTTGGAAGGCAGATTTATTAAATACCCTATATTTATCTTCTTGTGGGTTTTTCTTTCGGACTCCATACCAAACCATCATCCATCCATAGTCATCTTCTTTCCAGATCTTCCTGATGTTCACATCCATCGTTTGCAGTGTTGTTCACATCATAGCCTTTGTCGGTTGCTGCTCCACTGCAAAATCAAAGTAGATTAAAAGAAGAGGCTGCAAGGGATGAAAGCTTCGGTCGACGACTCGACACTGGTGTCGCGCAAGAGTGGCTGAATCATTCAGCGGCCATTTGTACACTGGATCGTACACTGACTGCTGGCTGCTGGGCTAGACCTACGGTGGGCACCTGCCCACCCTTCCAAGCTGCTATATCCGCCCCTGCTCATAAAGTTAGATAGGATCAAGTTCTCTTTTGAATGCTTATTTAAAAGTTAGATAGGATCAAGTTAAATTCTTTGTTTTCGGACATATAATTTTGTAGTCACACAAGGTGAATTTTCAGGCCCACGAGAATGCAGCGAATTAAAAGTTGGGTCCCACGAAGGCTACAAGTCCTAAAATACCATTATTGCATACACCCGTGACATCATATTCTGGGTATGTGACAGTCTCCTATTGGTGTGTGATATGGGTCAGTGTATATAAATCCTAAATTGAGATTGTATGATTCTTAAATACCATTATTAATATAGGTATTGGATTTAAATAATCAAAAGTTTGGGCCATTGACCAATAATAACCGAACTTTGTTGTTGGACCAGAATAATTCCAAGTGAATATGTGGGTGTCAAAAATGAACATCTGTTAACTCTGAACTAACTGAGTTAGTTCAAGATGACATGGATGTTGATGTGGCATGCTAACGTGATAGCTGACTTGGCATGCCACCCAAGCATCATCTAGTCCACATCTGCATGACACCTCAGCTACCACGTCGACATCTGGTCCACATTAGCACGCCACCTAAGCAGCCACGCCATCTTGAACTAACTCAGTTAGTTCAGAGTTAACAGAGATTCATTTTTAACACCCATATGTTCACTTAGAATTATTCTGGTCCAATGTTAAAGTTCATATTATTATTAGGCAATGACCCAAACTTTAGATTATTTAAATTCAATACCCTTATTATAATACAACTACTGTTGATAATTAGAGTTCCTAGACCTTTTCAAATTTGAATTAAATCTTTGACTTTTCAACAAAGAGAGTCTCAAGACCTGTACAACTATAGCGGCACGTTTTTACTTTTATATTCTTATTTACCTGCTTTAATTTACCAAAGTTTCTTCAATTAATGGAGTAACAAAAAACAGAACACGGAACTCCAATTCACATACACAATGAAACACCGAAATTCATTTAACTAGGTGTTTTAACGATCGCGCGCTGCGCGATATATCTTGTGGCGCGTTGTGCCACAACCGTGCTAACAGCGGTGTAAGATGGAGGCGTAAAACGGTGTTACGTAGCAACGAAACAACGACCAAAAACCAGGAAAATCGGTAAGAAAGAACACAACAGATGAACGGAGATGAAAATACTATACGAACGTAGATGAAAACTATGTTAAAAAACGTAGATGAACGGAGACGAAAAGATCAGGTGTTGCAGAGGAACGGAATCGAACATACTATACGAACATAGACGAACACTACGTAAAAAAAACGTAGACGAACGGAGACGAAAGCACTATACGAATGTAGACGAAGAGTACGTAAAAAAACGTAGACGAACAAAGACGAACGTACTATACGAACGTAGAGTAACGCTACGTAAAAAGAATACCATACAAACGTAGACGAAAACACTATACGAACGTAGAGCAACTTGGGGTTAAAGAGCGGGTGTTGCAGACAAACGAAGATGAAAGTACTATACGAACGTAGACGGACACTACGCAAAAAAAAAAAAGAAAAGAAAAAAAATGTGGCAAAATGGGAAAAAAAAATTAACCAAAAAGTTAGTGGTCAAAACGGGGAAAAAACGAAAATCGGGGAAAATAAAACGTAACCAAAAAGTTGGGTGGCAAAAATGGGAAAAAAAGAACCTAAAGAAAGGAAAAATAAATAAAATGTGGCCAAAATAGGAAAAAAAAACCTAACCAAAATGTTGGTGGCAAAAACGTAAAAAAAAACTAAGGAAAAAAACAAAAAAAAAAAAGTGGCGAAAAGGAAAAAGTTGAAAATGGACTATTTCTAGGACCTCTCTGTTTAATATATATATAATACCCAACACAAATCCTAGTTCAAATACTATTGTCTTTTTCAAATAAGATTTAGGCCTTTTTTATCGGCAAACTTAAATTTCATTCCACCTAAAAATATTTGCATAAATTTGTCGAGCAATATGCTAGCGACATATATAATCACCAATACAATCCCCTATGTTAAACAAAACAAAGATTACGTTGTAGGCATACTAAAAGTTACCCAATTCTCCCACATCCAAGTCGTTTGCTTGAATTTATGTTTTCACCCATGTAAACGCCAATGCTTGGGCTTCACCAAATATACCCTTTCAGCTGTATAGACCTAATATTTTTTATATCATGTTCAACAAATTATGACTATCATAACTTGTCTATTAATCTAAACTAGTGGTATGCCTTGCGCGCTTTGCGCGCTGCTACGGATACTCCGTTTAAGGAGGTATCGATTAAATAAAGTAAACTATGTTAAACACTAACCAATGAAATAGACATAGAAAAAAATAAGCAAACTAATAATAGATGAGGGCCGATGAAAAAATAAACTAATAACAAATTAGAAATGAATTCTATGGCTCGTAGACATATTGTTACAGAGAAAGGATATTAAAACAAATAAAAACATGATATATAATATATAGTGAATACGATTTCCATAATATTTTATATTTGATTCATTTTTACCGATTACATATATTTTAATATTAAACAAAATAAAATAAAATAAAAAGGATCATGTAAAACAGAAGTTTTATAGGCAGGTCACCAAATACTCTCAAGTCTCAAGTGTGGCACCATAACCACACACCACGTCGCACACATTGAGTCCACCTAGCACTACCCAATGGCACAAATCGTAAATACCACCAACAGCAACCCCTTTTCCCAAAGCCCCATTACCCAAATCCCCATTCTACCAAAACGATATCACCTCACTCATACTTGGACACTGGCAATTACCTCGAAAACCAAGGGCAATTACAAAACACCCATTCCAACACTAACCCATTCCGCTTCTTGGCCTCTATATCATCAATGGCGACAGAGGTTAAGGACGGAGTTGCTGCTGCCGTTAGTGATGTTGACGGAGGTGATGTGGAGAAGACGGTGGTGACGTTTACTGCCGTGAAGCCGAAGGTGTTGGTGGAGGCGTCGACGGTTGGAGAGGCGCACAAAACATCATTCTCTGATCTGGATACCATGTGCTCATTGCTTCAATTAACCAGCAGAAGCATCACTTTTTCTTAACAACACTCTTTGTCTTCACAAATTCTACCACAACAGTGTTAGCCAGCCATGAATCCCAGGTTCCAACCTGGTTTCCAAAACCATCAAAAATTCAAAACCATCAACCTCGTTTGGGTGCGACAACATGAATCTTCCCAACCCACAACATAGGTACGGCCGCACAACAGCCATGGAGAGAACAACCACGTAGCACAGCGCATGGCGAAGAGATGGAGACGATGGAACGCGGACGCCAGATCTAATGACGACACCCACCTTCGCCGCTGGTTCATGAGATGATGGTTGAGCGTTTAAGATATGGTTGATGATATTGTCCGGAGGTGATGAGTGTGCGGTACAAAGGGGAGATAGATGGAGCTGTATTGAGTTGACAATGACCAAAAAGCCCCTGGCAAAAAGTAGGAAAAGACCAAGAAGCCCATTTACTGTTCAAAGAGCTCGTCCATAAATATATAGTTAATAGTAGGTTATTTTGAACATTTTTTTTTATCAAAATACATTTTCAATAATATATCCATAGATTTTTAAAATCAATCCTCAATTACATATTATGATAAAGACGACATATATAAATCCAAACATAGCTAGTAAAAGTTATAAATGTTATTATTTAATTATATGTTATTGCAAAAGGGTAAAAAGTTTTAGCAAAAACTACATAAAATTAATGTAAATAAACTAATATTTCAGTTAAGTAAAGATACATCATAAATAGATTAACGAAAAGCAAAAAGCCTATAGGGACACTTTATTTTTTGTCAGTGAAATTAATTATTTAACTTTTGTGAGTTTATAGACAAGGGTAGATAGGTGTTGACTACATATCATGTCCGTTCAACATAAAAAAAAATAAAAGTTATAGTAATTTAGTTTCTTCTCTCCTCTTTTTTTCACAATGTTCACCAACCATTCCACCCTACCATAGGAGAAAATCTGCCACTGCTTTCTATTATCGGTTCTAAATCTAAAACACCATAGAGGTAGTGAACGGATGATGGCAATGGTGGTGGAGTGCGAGTTGTGGTGTGAAGAGGTTTGGATAGTGGTGTGTTTGGGTAGGTGTCGGTGGTGTGGAAAGGAAGATTGACGGTGGGATGTCGTGGGTGTTGTTGGTCATGAAGGTAAGGAGATGGCTGATAACATGTGGCGTGGTGGTGGTGGACAACAATAAGGGATGGAGGTGGTAGTTGTATGTGGTGGAAATAGATTGTGAAGCTTGTCGGGCGTTGGCTCTTGTAGCTGTGTAATGTCGAGACGGTGGTGTTTGGTGTGGATTTGTGAGGTCGTGTGGAGGTTACAACATACCATCGGCAAACAAACAAATTTTCTTCTTTCTTTCTGTTGTACGATGATGGGTTAAGGTTGGAGTGGGTGGTGGTCGGAGGCTTGAAGGTGGTGCCGGTGGTAGTTGTGGACAGTGGTATGTTGATTGTTTGAAGGTGTGTTTTAAATCATAGAGAGAGAAAGTGAAGAGCAGATAGACAGAGGTGTGTGGTTTGTCAGTAGGGGAAGTTTGCTTATGTAGGTAGTTGGGGGTTTATCGGCACCGTAGATATAGCAGTAAGTTCTCTCATATCAAGATCATCAGGTGTTACTCCCTCAGGAAGCTTCCAGTTGAAACGATGCAACAAAGTAGCTATAACATATTCAACCGTACCAAGCCCAAAGTTCATACCGGGGCACATTCTCCTCCCGGCTCTAAATGGAAGAAACTCGAAGTCATTTCATGTTAAAAACATTCTAAATCTTTTAACATGGCAAATTATTACCCTCGTTGGAATTTCCTCAATGTCATTTCTGGGAAGAAAGCTGAGGGTTGAGGATGCATAAAGAGATTGATGTGATCTTAGAAAAGATCATAGAGGAACACAAACGTAGACCACGTAGCAACCAGGATGATCATGAAGATATTGTTGATATTCTACTAAGAGTGAAAGACACCGGTTTGGTTTTGATGAGGCCCTGACTAATGATCGTGTTAAAGCAATCATTCTTGTAAGTACAGAAGATACAATGAAATTCTATCAACTTATGTAACTTCATCTAAATTTATTAGTAGCTAATGCATAGGTTGTCTAATTAATTTAGGAAATGTTGACTGGCGGGACAAGTTCATCTTCAGTGACTATTGAATGGGCATTTGTGAAATGATGAAGAAACAGGAGATAATGAGGAAAGCACAATCAGAAGTAAGGGCAGTAGTGAAGGGAAATATGGTCACAGAGGCCGACATTCTAAATTTAAAATACATGAAGTTGGTTGTAAAGGAAACAATGAGGTTACATTGTGTGCCTATATTGCTTCTTCGACCAAACCTGAAAAATTGTATCGTTTGACTGGTATGATGTACCTGCCAACACGAAGATACTTGTAAATGCATGGGCATGTGCAACAGATCCTGACACGTGGAAAAATCCGTACGACTTCATACTAGAAAGGTTTGAAAATAGTTCCATTGGTTTTTCAGGTACTGACTTCGAGTTTCTTCCATTTGGAGCCGGCAGGAGAATGTGCCCCGGTATGAACTTTGGGCTTGGTACGGTTGAATATGTTATAGCTACTTTGTTGCATCGTTTCAACTGGAAGCTTCCTGAGGGAGTAACACCTGATGATCTTGATATGAGAGAACTTACTGCTATATCTACGGTGCCGATAAACCCCTTGCATATTGTCCCTATCTCCATGCCATAACCACGCTAGAAAGAAGAATTCATGCGTATTGGCCATCCTTGTAATATCAAGTTGCATGATTTGTCTTTACATGAATCTAAATAATATTTTCATTTTCCCGTAATAAGTATGTGTAAATAAAAATGATGCGCCAAAGCATCCAACATTTACTCTTTTAGTTATACCAATATTTTTTGTTAATTAATGTATAGTCATAGGGTGCATCTTAACATATGAGGTATCGAGGCTAATATGGCATGCTAACTGGTGTGTCGGTTTTAGTAATATACTAGATATCATTTTTCTAATGTCAAACACCTGGCGTTTAAAACGTCAAAACATTAGTTTTGGGAAAAAAGAGGATTGTTACTAAACCACTACTGATTTTTAAATTTATAAGTAAACCATAATTACTTACTTATAAGCTAAAACTAATACAGAGGCAGAGAACCTGACGTGTGCATAATAGATCTCTAGGGTAAATACCTAGTATCGTATTCCAAGGAATGCACTTTCCCTGCTTAAGCTTCCATCACTTTTATTAATCGGGTTTTGAAAAGAAAATATAACAAAGGGGTTAAAAAGGACAAATAGTTTTTGAAAAGGTTTTGGTTTTTTAAACAGGATAAAACAGTAGGGTTAGAAAACTTGCTAGCCGTGGAGCACTCTCAATAAGTAGATTAACATTATTAACAGTTTTAATTATTGTGGGGGAAAACGGTTTTAAACGGTCCATTTAGAGTTAGAAGATGGAAAATAAATGAACAAGGGATGACGTTCTGGCAACAAAACTGGTGACGTGCAGAAGAAATGAACGAGTCCCCATATAGGTGTCTTCAGACTGCTGGCCCATAAGTAGGTCTTCTCCTAGTTTACAAGTTCCATTGAGCATAACGCACACAAATCATATAGCTTATTGGAAAGTTTGAGTCCTACATTTTACGCACTTCCCAAACCATTTCAAAACCACTCGTTTAAGCACCGGGATTTATAATCTATATTCTTAAATTAATGTAGAGCTGAACTCTGACCAAGATCCCTTCAACCTCTCTTAACTCTCACATTCCGTATAGAAGGATTTCACATGCCATCATCGTCCTGTGATTGGGAACCCTCTAAAAAATAAACGACTTTGTACTAGTAAGAGTTAGATAAATATCTTTGTTTTGATTATCTTTATATAATATATACTTTTCATGTCTTTTAAGAATTACAAGCCGCTCGCCGAATTTCGATGATTGTTAAAGACACTACTCCATAAATACAATTAAAAACTTAAATATTTAGTGATCATGTAAATATAAGTTTTCTTTGTTGAATAAATGACTTAACAATTTCAACCCTTTCCCCAAGGACTTGTGAATGATAAACATAACAATTGTGGAATATAATCCTAAAGGTATGCAATCCAAACATTATTGGTGCACCCGTTGGGAATCTGCACTTTGCTAAGAAAAAAACACACACATGGTATGATACGAGAAACTTGTCACCCGGATCTGGTCCACTTCCGAAGGCTTTGTTTGGAATCCGGTTTGGATGTCCGAAGGCCGAACCATTTGCCTCACTACCAGTTTCTTCGCCTTGGATCTAACTCGGGACTACTAGTGTAAGACCCTCAAAACTGACGGGTCAAACAGTTGGCATTCAAAGGCTAAAATCATAAATTAATACTCAAGAGGTCTTATTTATTATCAAAAAAACACGCAGCGGAAAAGTAAATAGTTAAGTCATCCAAACATGAAATTCCCCGTGACGGGTCAAAGCTTATTTGTAGAACAAAAGAATAAGTTTAGAAAAATAGTTTCCAAATAAATAATGTAGGCTCTTTTATTTCGAAATGTCAACTGCCTCTGAGTAGTCCTGCAGCAAGCCAAGGCATCCCGTTTATTCTTCAAATACCTGAAATCAAGCTACTATGCACGCAAAGTCAGACGAGCTGAGTGAATTCAAGTTTTATGAAGTTCTTAAATAATATGTGAATTGTCAAAATAATAGTTAACAAAATACTTTAACCTTAGAGTTACAATAAGCGCAATCCGCCTATATGTTCCCTAAGCAAATGTAAAGTCTATAATAAGCGCAACCCGCCTACTTAACATAAGACTTTATTTTAAATCTACAATAAGCGCATTCCGCCTATTTGTCACGAAACTACAACAAGTCTACATAAGCGCATATCGCCTACTAAGACTCAAACCATAACTATAAATTAGAGCAGACATACAATATAACTATCGTAGCTCAATTTATAATACTAAGTAACTGTCATACACAGTTTGTATATGTAAAAATATATAGTAAAGAATTAAACCTAATCAACTATAAATCAAGGGAAATCCCGATCTAACAAGCAAGGTTTCACATACACTTTCAAGACATGCATATTAGCCCAAAATGTTTTAAAACAGTAAATAGGGCACATGAATTCACCTTTATGTGTAACTTGTTTCACCACAAGCTAAGGAAAATTAAAGGGGTACAGGACGTCAACGACCTGTAACGATTTGTATAAAAATTTAATCACTAAAAGTTGGATAATATGGACATGGGTATGTATCCCAATAAATAGTCATGAACCATAATGTGGGAGCCTGTGGTGACCCATGTAAGAGTTCCTTATGGCTTTTGGACAAAATAATTGTAAACAATTCCACACTAACCATTTGGGTAATTAATAGGCACCCGTTAGTTTGGGTTTCATTATTTTATATGTACGTACATTGATTGATCATATGTGTTCCATACTCCCGCCACCCCATGTGTGCATGATCGTATGCGCCATTTTTCATCTAGACTAACACGAATATTAATATTGTTAAAGAGATCTATATCATCCCTATTATTAACCATGTTCCATCCTTTACAATATAATTACTTCCAAATTCACATACAGTAGCCAACACCATGAGGCTTTAACATATGAACCTTTTACGTACATAATATAAATGGAATTTGAAGTATTGTTAACAATATAAATGGATGTGAAGCTGTGCATTACTTGGTGGTAAAGTGTAGAGCATTTCCAATTAAGATTTTGTGAAAATGAACATTGTTCTTTTTATTTGTTTGGAGCTCGTAACAGGAAGTAGACCACATAACTTCTTCCTTTCTTTTGATATGAATGAAGACCTCGACATGAGGTCCTACGGTTCATAACCAAACAATCTATCCACAAAGAACTCGACTATAACCAACCCATTCGTCCACAAAGAACTCAACCGTAACCAACCAAGTCTGCGACTTATTATAGTCGGTTGCCCCATCCTAACTAGCATCAGCCAACAACCCATTCGCGACCCCACGACCGTATATGTTATTAGAGACAAAACGGTTGAGAGATACCTGGACTTGAGAGGAGGGAAGAACAATCGTTTTAGAGCTTTTGGAGCGCAATTGCCTCAAGATGCTACCGGTGGCGAAGAACGATGCTGATCCTAACCAACTCGCTCCGTCGCTAATGTCGAAACAACAACGACTTAGGATCCGTTAGTTGGATACGAATAAAAAAATCAAGTCGCGAAAGGAGCGTTGAGCACAACGGTTACCTAGAGATCGGTCAGCTGAATGAATGATTCCTCCTAGTCTTCTTGTCGTGGCAAAGAAGAGAGAAGAAGAAATAGGGTGAATCGTTGGTCTTCCGATGTATGCGAGTAGGAAGGACTCGAAGATGGTTTTGTTAATATTCTAGCTTCCTGTTTCCTTCCTTCTGATCGTAAACAAGAAGAGGATATGTGGGTTTTGTTTTGTTGTGTGTTTTTGTTGTCGGCCAAGAAAAGGACAAGAAACTATATTATATGGTGTCACATTAGGGTTGAAGTTGTAGGGTTTTAAGGTTGGTGATAACTTCAACTTTTGCTACAAGGCTCTCCACCTCTTAGCCATTGTATAATATGGACCATATTTAGAGTATATAAAACCTTTATGGTTAGGCGATTTGAGTAGAGTAGGAAACAATCGAGAAGGAAATCCATAACTTCATAGTATAATGTAATGGCTCTACATACTTTTACGCCCACATCAGGTCCTCTAACCATTCTCATAGAGTCATAAGTCCACAAAAGTTTCTTAAGTCACGATGGAGTTGTTCAAGACAAAATATACACACTATACAACAGTACAAACGGAAGGAAAACTCCCGGGTGTTAAAAGTCTTCCCCCGTTGCATTAGGATTCGTCCCCGAATCCTGCTGCAAGGGAAACAAGTGTGGTAAGAGCCTCATCATTTCTGATTCGGACTGCCAAGTAGCTTTCGACCCCCTCCTGTGTCTCCACTGGATGTTCAGTTGTTTAACAACTTTGTTGCGCAAGTTCTTTTCCTTCCGATCAAGAATGGTGATAGGCTCCTTGATGTAGTTCAGCTTCTCATCCAATTCTATATCATCAAGCAGTGTATGAGCTTCCTTATCCGCTAGGCACTTCCTTAAATGTTATACGTGAAAGGTTAGGTGGATACCCTTGAGCTCGTCGGTTAAATCTAACCCGTAAGCCACCTCCCCTACACATGCAAGAATGCGGAAAGGTCCGATGAACCTCAGATTGAGCTTCCCACGCTTGCGGAAGCGTATGATTCCCTTCCAAGGGGAGACTGTCAACAAGACACGGACACCCACATTAACTCTAAGGTCCCCACTTGTCAGCATACGACTTTTGTCTATCCTGAGCTGCCTTCACGAAAGCTTTGATCTTATCAAGGTTTTTTTTTTTTTTTGTGGTTGTCTCAACCACTTCCAAACTACCCCATTGCTTCCACCCCAATGGGACCCCAACAAAGAAGAGTTCTACACCTGCGCCCATACAACATAAACTAAGACTAGAGATCAAGCGGGCATATCCCATTTCTGTCATACCTCAGTTTAAAAATATATATAATATTAACTATGTGACAAACCTGACTCAAAACCAATACCATAGATCAGAGCAGGCATATCCCCCTTCTGTCATAGCTCAGTTCGACGTATCAGGTAACCATTAAACATAGTCTATTATATATAATATCAAGTTTTGCATAAACTAAGCAACAAACATGACACAAATCCAATACCGTATATTAGAGCAGGCACATCCCACTTCTATCATAGCCCAGTTTATCAGGTCAGGTAGTCGCCAACACAACTTCTCATACGGTGGCATCCCAATAGTGGCATGATGGCTATTGTTATATGAGAATTCCACCGAGGGTAGGTGATAATCCCAGCTACCGTCAAAATCAATAGTGCATGCCCGAAGCATATCTTCAATAGTTTGGCTGGTTCTTTCCGACTAACCATCCGTCTGCAGGTGATACGCGGTGTTGATGTGTAACCCAGTACCCATTCATGTAGAATGAGTGTCTCTGTCGGAAACAATAACACTATCACACCGTGCTTAGATACAATCTCCTGAAGGAACAATTCTGCCAACCTTTTGGAGTTAAAGGTCTCCCGTATCGGCAAGACGTGAGTACTCTTTGTCAACCAATCCACCACAACCCAAATGGTGTCAAACACCTCAGGCGTACGGGGTAGTTTAGTTACATAGTAAGATACTCCACTTCCATTTCGGTACCTCTAAAGGTTAATTTTTTCCAAACGGTTTCTGATGTTCTGCTTTAACCTGTAAACAAGTCAAACACCTGCTCACATAAGTTGCTACGTCATACTTCATTGCTGGCCACCAATAGTTCTTCTTAAGATCTTGATACATATTGTTGCCCCGAGATGATTAGAAAGGAGGTTTCGTGCGCCTTATCCATGATTTTATCCCTAAACCCTCCATATCGAGGTACCCACATCCGGTCTTTTATGAGCATAACCCCTGTCTCCATTACTTCCCATAAGTCCTTGCTGCCCCCACATACGCTCTGTCATAATTTGCTCCACCTTTAAGGCTTCAGTCTGGACACTAGAGATCTCTTCACTATATCCGGTTTCAAAATAAGCTGACAAGACTTCACCCGAATGGGTTTAGGCCTCTCCTTTCAGCTCAATGCGTCTGCCACCACGTTAGCCTTTCCTGGGTGATACGCAATCTCCACATAATAGTTCTTGATTAATTCCAACCAACTGCGCTGCCTCCTACTAAGGTTCTTCTGCTCGAAGAAATATTCCAACTCTTATGGTCAGTATAGATGGTGCAAGGATCCCCATATAAGTGATGTTCCCACGGTTTAAGCGCAAAACAACAGCTGCCAACTCCCAATCATGAGTCGGGTAATTAAACTCATGGGGTTTCGATTGGCGTGGGGAATATGCTATCACCTTACCGCGCTGCATAAGTACACACCCGAGACCCCCAAGTGACGTGTCCAAAAAACCACTACATCTTCCGTCCAACCCGGTAAAAGCTAGGATCGGTGCGTGTGTCAAACATGTAAGACCCGCAAATCCGATGTCAAACTTTTCTTTGGTTTCAAGAAACGCGTCCTCTTGGTCCAAGTCCCAAGCAAACCTCACCTCATTCTTGGTTAGTTTAATCAGTGAGCTATCTTTGAGAAATCTAGTACGCACCTTCGATAACAACCTGCGAACCTAAGAAGCTACTTATATAAGACGATGATTTTGGTGTCGCCCAGTTCATCAAATCCATGAATGCCAGAGCATGTTAGTCAGGCCAAAAGACATTACCAAAACTCATCATGTCCATAACGAGTACGGAAAGTGTCCTGCTCTCCTATTTTCAGTTGATGATAACCCGATCTAAGATCAATTCTCGAGTGCCAACTAGCTCCTGGGAGCTGATCGAAATAAACCGTCAATTCTCGGTAAAGGATATCTATTCTTCACCTCAAGTGATACACATCCGCATGCTACCATCTTTCTTTTTTACAATTAAAACCGGCGCACCCCATGGTGGGATACTCGGTCTAATGAACTCTTTCTTGAGCAAATCCTCCAACGGAGATGAGAGTTATTTCATTTTGGCAGGGGCTAGGAGGTAAGGTCTCTGGCTACAGGTTTAGCTTCGGGCACGAGGTCTATTTGGAACTCAACCTCGCGGTCCGATGGCGATTCCGTCAAATCCTCAAGAAATACATCCGAGTAATCCCGAACTACGGCGACATCCCCTAGCTTAGAGATATCAACCCCCACATCGAAAACTTGCGCCAGGTACACCTGACACCAACGCTGAAACATCTTCCTCGCCTTTAGCATAGAAAATAACCGAGGTAATGAGCAACCATCATGCCGATGAACAGTAATACGATTCCCATCAGGTGCTGTAAGTCGCACAAGTCTCCGCCCACACACAAAGTGAGCATCCACGGTAGCCAGCAGTCCATCCCAAGAATAACATCAAAGCAACCCAATAACATTAAGTACAAGAGAATAAGAAGTCTATGGCCCGATAACTCGATCCGACAATTATCTACATCCTTGGTCACAAGGAGTGAATTTCCTACTGCAACCATGTCCTCGATTAAATGTCTAGTGTCCTTGGGATCTTATCTAACCCAATACAAAAGATGATAGACACCATCCATACAAAACATTCATGACAAAACTGTCACATGATCCGTCACAAGACATATTCAGGATGTGTAAAGTAAGGGTAAACTTCTAATAACGTTGATCAGGTGTTATTAGCTATTTGCTTTACTTTAGTCACCCTAAACACAACATGTTATGATCACATTAACAATTCTGCCATCACAAATACACATAGCATTTATCTATTAAACATTAAAGGTTTGCAATTAACCATCGAAGAAGAAAAATTATACCTTACCTCAAAACGCAAGACCCTAACACTATTGCACTTAAGCAATCAATAAGAGTCATCATAACATACTTAAACAAATATAGGTATTGGGTTTCCTTCTGACACTTTATGTATCTAACTGTTCAACGAGAAGCATTCCAACCTACGTATCGTGCATTATACACTACATAAAAATTTCCATACTACATCCAATGTAAGGGCACTAACCGCCCCTTTATGACTGCATGCTATTAAGCATCCAGTGAAGTATATAAATATAAATATAGACATACGTCAAAACTAAGGATTACCTCTTGGCGTGCAGCTACCCAACGGTCGATATTTCTTAGTTACAGTTTGGTCCCATACCAGATTCGAGTTCGAGCACAAACTGCCCGAATCCCTCGAACCATTGCTCTGATACCAACTTGTAAGACCCTCAAAACTGACGGGTCAAACAGTTGGCATTCAAAGGCTAAAACCATAAATTAATACTCAAGAGGTCTTTATTTATTATCAAAAAAACACGCAGCGGAAAAGTAAATAGTTAAGTCATCCAAACATGAAATTCCCCGTGAGGGGTCAAAGCTTATTTGTAGAACAAAAGAATAAGTTTAGAAAAATAAATTCCAAATAAATAATGTAGGCTCTTTTATTTCGAAATGTCAACCGCCTCTGAGTAGTCCTGCAGCAAGCCAAGGCATCCCGTTTATTCTTCAATACCTTAAATCAAGCTAATATGCACGCAAAAGTCAGACGAGCTGAGTGAATTCAAGTTTTATAAAGTTCTTAATTAATATGTGAATTGTCAAAATAATAGTTAACAAAATACTTTAACCTTAGAGTTACAATAAGCGCAATCCGCCTATATGTTCCCTAAGCAAATGTAAAGTCTATAATAAGCGCAACTCGCCTACTTAACATAAGACTTTATTTTAAATCTACAATAAGCGCATTCCGCCTATTTGTCACGAAACTACAACAAGTCTACATAAGCGCATATCGCCTACTAAGACTCAAACCATAACTATAAATCAGAGCAGACATACAATATAATTATCGTAGCTCAATTTATAATACTATGTAACTGTCATACACAGTTTGTATATGTAAAAATATATAGTAAAGAATTAAACTAATCAAGTATAAATCAAGGGAAATCCCGATCTAACAAGCAAGGTTTCACATACACTTTCAAGACATGCATATTAGCCCAAAATGTTTTAAAACAGTAAATAGGGCACATGAATTCACCTTAATATGTAACTTGTTTCACCATAAGCTAAGGAAAATTAAAGGGGTAAAGGACGTCAACGACCTGTAACGATTTGTATAAAAATTTAATCACTAAAAGTTGGATAATATGGACATGGGTACGTATCCCACTAAATAGTCATGAACCATAATGTGGGAGCCTGCGGTGACCCATGTAAGAGTTCCTTATGGCTTTTGGGACAAAATTATTGTAAACAATTCCACACTAACCATTTGGGTAATTAATAGGCACCGTTAGTTTGGGTTTCATTCTTTTATGTGTACGTACATTGATTGATCATATGTGTTTCAATACTCCCGCCACCCCGTGTGTGCATGATCGTATGCGCCATTTTTTCATCTAGACTAACACGGATATTATTTAACCATGTTCCATCCTTTACAATATAATTACTTCCAAATTCACATACAGTAGCCAACACCATGAGGCTTTGACATATGAAACCTTGTACGTACATAATATATAAATGGTATTTGAAGTATTGTTAACAATGTAAATGGATGTGAAGCTGTGCATTACTTGGTGGTAAAGTGTAGAGCATTTCTAATTAAGATTTTGTGAAAATGAACATTGTTCTTTTATTTGTTTGGAGCTCGTAACAGGAAGTAGACCACATAACTTCTTCCTTTCTTTTGATATGAATGAAGACCTCGACATGAGGTCCTACGGTTCATAACCAAACTATCTATCCACAAAGAACTCGACTATAACCAACCCATTCGTCCACAAAGAACTCAACCGTAACCAACCAAGTCTGCGACTTATTATAGTCGGTTGCCCCATCCTAACTAACATCAGCCAACAACCCATTCGCGACCCCACGACCGTATATGTTATTAGAGACAAAACGGTTGAGAGATACCTGGACTTGAGAGGAGGGAAGAACAATCGTTTTAGAGCTTTTGCAGCGCAATTGCCTCAAGATGCTACCGGTGGCGTAGAACGATGCCGATCCTAACCAACTCGCTCCGTCGCTAATGTCGAAACAACAACAACTCAGGATCCGTTAGATGGATACGAATAAAAAATCAAGTCGCGAAAGGAGCGTTGAGCATAACGGTTACCTAGAGATCGGTCAGCTGAATGAATGATTCCTCTAGTCTTCTTGTCGTGGCAAAGAAGAGAGAAGAAGAAATAGGGTGAATCGTTGGTCTTACGATGTATGCGAGTAGGAAGGACTCGAAGATGGTTTTGTTAATATTATAGCTTCCTGTTTCCTTCCTTCTGATCGTAAACAAGAAGAGGATATGTGGGTTTTGTTTTGTTGTGTGTTTTGTTGTCGGCCAAGAAAAGGACAAGAAACTATATTATATGGTGTCGCATTAGGGTTGAGGTTGTAGGGTTTTAGGTTGGTGATAACATCAACTTTTGCTACAAGGCTATCCACCTCTTAGCCATTGTATAATATGGACCATATTTAGAGTATATAAAACCTTTATGTTTAGGCGATTTGAGTAGAGTAGGAAACAATCGAGAAGGAAATCCATAACTTCATAATATAATGTAATGGCTCCACATACTTTTACGCCCACATCAGGTCCTCTAACCATTCTCATAGAGTCATAAGTCCACAAAAGTTTCTTAAGTCACGATGGAGTTGTTCAAGACAAAATATACACACTATACAACAGTACAAACGGAAGGAAAACTCCCGGGTGTTACAACTAGAAGCCATACGAACCCTGTGAAAGTTTTTAGATAGTTAATTTTTCGTTGATTTTATTATTGTTATGTTAACCACTAGTTGAAATCTGCCACAAAAGATAAACAAAACAAGAATTCGTTAAGAAAATCAACACAACAAATAACTAATAATAAACTACTAATTATATAAAAGTCTAATGTATCAAATAGATTTGGAGAATACTGGATAAATACAACCATCAAAAGATAACAACACAAGAACATGAAGATCTTAAACTCGTGGACAAGCTTCTAACCAACTTGATTCTATGTGTATGAAGTGGTTGTGAAAAGCCTTAACTTTATTGTATGTAAATTACTCCTATAGTGCCATTCTTGATCAAAAACCCAAGATAGAAAAGCTCTTAACCTTGTAGAAGTCTTTGGTCAGCCTTAAGGCCATGAGACCCCAAAAGGCTCAAGAATGGTAAAAATCGGCACACCAATGGCTTAGTTGAAACTGCTATTTGTAGGCAAAGTTCTGGCTGATCATGATCGTGGTTACGGGGGTAGCACGACCGGGCATGCTACTACTCGTATGTTCTGTTGCTGCAGGGGACAATCTCTCTCTACGAAAGGTTGAGATTGGCTGTGTTCAAAAGGGGGACCATGGCCTGAACAGACCATGTGATGTTTTTGTATTTCCAAGCTCGCTGCTTTGTCCTCTAATGTCCAGGCCCTTGTACCAATGTGCTTGGCCGTGCTTCGTTGATCACGAACTAATTTTATGGTCATTTTGCTTCGGGGAAGTCTTTACACATCCTCGTAACATCCTTTTTGTCTCATGTCTTCAGAGTACTCTACTTTTTGCTGTTTTTAACCCAGAATTCCTTATTTTGAGTTTGGAGCTCTATTTTCCTGATAAGCACTGATAGGAATGATTAAGCAGCTTTTATTATCAATTTTAAACCTATTATGTCATATTATTATACTATTTATGCATGTTTTAATGTGTGTAAATGATGGCACATCACTAAACCTTGTTTCACACCAATTTCTCCTTGTGTTATGGTGCGTTAAAAGAGTTATTTGCCAACCTGTTTACTGGATGTTAAGAGACAAATTAATATATCTAGTTTTCTCAAACAAAAGTACTAAAGGTATGGTTATTCAAAGTAACCCGATCAAAAAATTTCCTTGAGTTGAAGTGGAGTAAAATGAAGAAATATGGATGGCATGTATGGTACACCCAAATGCGTAATATGATTGGGTAAAAATCTTTTTAAAATTAAATAAAGTAAACATATTCTACTTTTAATAAACACTTTTAAATAATGTCACACGACAATGCCTGCTCCTCCCTCAAAGTGATTTGCTTATTGTTTTAAAGAATGATCTAATTATATATTATTTACGTATTAGTTAACTTAAATATAATTAAAGTGTGTGTATATATATATATATACACACAATATACTATAATGCATGAGTGAGGTACAGTTTAAGATACCTAAAGTTAGGAACGTTATTTTCATTAACAACCATAACAACATAAAAACAATACTCGGTAAAATCTTAGAAATAGCAAAGCTATTAGCAAGGTCTGGGGAGGATGAGATGTAGGCAAGCCTTACCCCTATCTCTAGGAATAGAGAGGTTGTTTCCGGACAGACACGCAGCTCCATGATTATAAAAGATAAAAATGGACATCCACCGCACAATAAAAGCAATAACAACAACACCGACAATAGTAATAATGGCCACAACACCAACAAAAACAATAATTATGATCGTGTAAATGCATATTGTGTCTATCACTTTCGGATTGCACAATGATTACTCGAAGTTTTTATGATTATGGAAGTTTTGGTTATTTGGAAGTCCATTCGACCATGCAGGGGTTCGAATGAAGAATATCATAGGATTGAATGTATTTTATCCGGCGAATGTATTTTTTAGTTTATTGTTTGTTCTGGTTTGTACCCTCGAGGGGTCGAACGAACCCATTCGAACCATGGAGGAGTCGAATGGAGTGTCTATATATAGTTTGAGTTTAGTTTGAAACTCAACATATGGTCATTTTGTCAGGTGTGTTAGTGTATGTTCTAAGGTGTGTCTAGAAAGTTGTTAGAAGGTGTATTTTCATTAGTATTGGTCTTTGTAAAGATTATCAACATTATATTAATGAAAATTGGATTGAAAATGAATATTAACGTGTTATGATGTTGATTGATATCATTTTGCATGCGAATTAGGGTTTCCGCACCTGATTTGCTTATACTTGTGTGATCTTTGTGTGTGTTTATCAAAAACCGATCTCACAAGTGGTATCAGTGATGTGGTATCGATTTGAACGATCTAACAATCGTTTGAATTAATCACAGCTCATTTTTCATGGTTTTCAGACGTAAAAAACAAATTTTTGAAAGGTTGAAACCCTAGAAACCCTACATTCTTAATCGAAACCCAAAATCATAGGATTTTTCCATGTTTTTGATCAATCGAGGGTTAGGTGTTTATTTCTGCATCTTTCTGTGCAAGTTTCATCATTAAATTCGAACTATGAGAGTGTTTTGGGGCTGATTTGCAGAAAATATAGCAGATGAACATGTTTTTCTAGAAAAGGTTGAATGATAGAAATTTATTCGACCTTTCGAGATGTCGAACAAGTGTTTTAGTGGTCGAATCAGTTAATTACATATTCATTCGTGGTGATTACAGAGGTCGAACCAGTTGGATTATGTTCATTCGACCTCACGACAGGTCGAACCAGTCAAGAGATCGAATGAGTTAAAATTTGTTTTGATTCGTGCTAAGTTTAGGTCGAACGAGTTACTGAGAGGTTGAATCAGCTAGTTACATATACATTCGACGTGTTCACTCAGGTCGAACCAGTTGATACTTATTCCTTCGACCTCACGACAGGTCAAACCAATATCTGTCTGTTTCATTCGTGCTATCCAAGAGGTCGAACCAAGTTTCTGATTTTCATCCGACCTATCTGAAAGGTAGAACATGTGTGTATTTTTTTTGGTTCGAACCCTCGATCATATTTTCAAATTTGGAAAATTTTTGAAATAATAATTGTTGAAAAATGACAGATCCGTGGGAATATTATATGGTGAGAGATTCACATGAAGTTGCACGAAAGCAATTTCAAAGACAACAACCTCAACTTGATCCATGGGGACGAGTCGTTCTACCTACACTTCAACAATCTGTTACACGACCTACAGTTGCTATGTGGGGTAACTTGATAGCTCCTGCAGTGCAACCAATTGATAAAATGGTACATGTGAATCAGTGTGTTAACAAAGAAAGTTTTAAAAGTGATTTTGTGTCTCTTGCTAGGCAAATGGGAATGATAATTCAAGTTAATTTTCAAAGAGTGATATTGATTTCTGATGAGAGTTCAGGACATACTTAATCGGAAGAAAGTGATTAATTAAACGTTGAAGCAAAATCTGAGAATGGTAATAATACAGATGCTGAGGTAAAACTCAAAATTTGAATTTGCTAATTGTTTTGAGGGTGTCAAATTGAAAACAGAAATGTTGAAAACTTCTTGAGGACAAACAGAACTTAGCAAGTGAATTAGAAAAAAATGTCAAATTGCAAATGAAAATTTTGAAAAGAATGAAAAAGATTTTAAAAATCAAATATAATCTTTTAAGAAAGAGATTTCGGAACTCCATAAAACTATTTCAATGAATAATCCCACAACAGAGTTAAAAATCACAACACCTTATGTTGATGTTTCAAACTCTGAGGTGAAGTCAGGTTGTGATCAGAAAAATAAACATGTGGTAGTCACTTCAGATCCCGAGTCTGTAGAGAAAACCATATTCAAATTTCCTGAAGGGGTTGAAGGATCCTTTATGTATCATGGTTGATAATATGGAACAATCTTTACTCAAATGTATCTTTGTTGATAATAATGATTTAATAAATCAATTTAGAAATCAATTTGGTCATCTGCATTTCGAACTCATTCCTAACCAACATAGGAATCAAAATAAATAGGTTCGGAACAAGCAAGGTCACAAAGTAAAACAACCAAAACTAATTAAATCAAAAGGTAATGATCAGATAAAAATTCTCATCAAAAGCATTCAAGAAATGTTACATCTAGATCATATGATTCTTATGATTATTCATATACCTCTTGATTTGATGGATATTGGGCAAAACAATTCACCACAGTATGCTCATGAATATGTTAATTGGAGAAGCTATTTTGAATGTGGTGATGTTGGACATCTTGCAGCATAGTG
>JAUTDX010006464.1:0-23837 GCA_030844895.1 Ambrosia x helenae
ATGACTACCACCACATGCAAGTGATCTAATATCATTCATTTATTTGCCTTAGATTCAAGCTCCTAAATGATTTTCGTAATTCTTATAAGTAGGCTTTGGTATGTGTTGAAACAACTTGCTTAGTGTCATCTAAAGTTTGTCTTTCACCTCATCTTTTATTAGTTCATGAAATGATCATTTTTAGTATATTATAATATATTCAAACAATGGTGATCCTCTCTAAACCATTAAGAGTAGACGTAGTAGGGCGGGAAATGTTTTCAAGTAAAGATGGCTTTGTAATCATTTTGATATTCTGTGTTTATGTTCCTACTGTGTTTATGTTCCTACGGCTGACGTATCCCCACTGCCATCAAGTAATCATTTGGAGAATATTTAATTTGTATCACAAACAGGCAACAAATGTTAAGGTGCGTTTGTTTGGTTGAATTTTTTTTAATGAGTGCGTCTAAAATTTTCAATGAGTAATTCCAAACTTTTAATGAGTGCGTCTGAAATTTCAATGAGTGCGTCTGAAGTTTGATGAGTGCGTCTGAAAATCTTGATGGGTGATTCCAAACTTTTAATGAGTGCGTCTGAAATTTCAATGAGTGTGTCTGAAGTTTTGATGAGTGCGTCTGAAAATCTTGAAGAGTGCGTCTGATATCTAAAAGTGCTCTGTTTTTCACCAACTTCATCTTCTTCCTCTACAACTATTTTTAACCTAATTTTTATGTTTAATCATCCTTATTGAAACAAAATCGAAAGTATTCTACAACTATTACGATTCATAATTGTTCATTATGATTATTTAATCGTTTGTTTTTGTAATCGTTTTTTTTTTTTTTGTAATCGTTTTTTTTTTTTTTGAATTGTGTAATCATTCTAAACATGAATCGATCTGAAAACGATTAAAAATCAGGGTTCAAATTAGTTCTGTTACGATTTGAAACAAAAATTAGAAGGTTTTTTCCTATTTTACGCTTGGTTAGTTTAACCCAAGTATGATTAGGGTTTTTAATCTGCATCCTTAATCTAATGGCTGAGATTGCTTCTTACGCTTCTTACGTTAGGGAGCTTTTTATACGTTATCTCTCCCCCAAAATATGTATGCGTACAACACATACACAAACATTTATGTTTATGAATATGAAATATGAATATGTAAAATGCAAATATACAATTAAATGTTTTCGACATTATCGTCCACATATTGTTTTTAGTTTGTAGTAATGTTAGTAAGGGGCTAGCTTGCTACTAATATACCATACTTTAGCTTACATGAGAACGGCAAACACTAGTGGCTGTCTTGGTTCCACTTGGCCCCATCACCAAAATCTCCCGGCCAAAATCATTCCATACTTGATACAAAGCCGATGAAGCCTAGCTCAATTGATAAAGATTGGGGGAGCTAAGTAGAGGTCATGTGAAGGTTGAGGTTCGATTCCTGTAGGAGCCATATTTACCACATGTGGAGGTTTCACATGGGGAGATCCCCAATCCAAGTGGAATGGGTAAATCAGTACAGGCTTGGCCCAGGCTGTTAGCCGATGCTCCACTAGTTGCACCACTTGCCGTTAAAAAAAAACTTGATACAAATAATTTGTTTTATTTTATGTAGAAATGATGGTAATGACTTGTAAATTTATTATTATAAAAAAAAAAGTTGGATTACTTTTAACGTCAGACTAAAAGTGAGAATAGAGTATTATTCATCCAAAGAGTTAATTTTATCAGTAAAAACATTTGGTTGAATAAATAAGAAAATACAAATGTTTACCAAACTCTTAATTGTGCTCCATTTTTTCTTGAAAGATCCTCTTTAATTAACATGTCCTCCCTTTAATTAATATGACATTTCCATTACTAGGCATAGAGGCAAAACTTCCCGCTTGTTCCTTTTCATATATTGGGTATGTTTGACCAATGAGCTTTTAAGAGCTTTAAGCTTCAAGTTTAAAAAAAAAAACACATACTCAATAAAAAGTCTTGTTTTGTTGAAAGAGCTGGAAGCTTTTAGGTTAGAGAAAAAACTCTATAGTGAAAAGCTACTAGTATTAGCTTTTAAGAAAAAACTCTACTAGCTACAGGCTTTTAATTAGTAAATGACACAAATACTCATTCTATTTTAAAAATAAAATAAAAACCTTCTTTACAAGCTTTTAATTGTGCCCCTTTTTGGTCATTTTATACATTTTATTAAAAGCTTCAGCTACTCTGTCAAACACTAAAATATATTTAAAAAGCTTCCAGTTACCAGCCATCAGCTAGTTTTGCCAAACATACCCATTGTGTGTTTTCATCTAGTGGTGGATACGAATTAAGTTGGGTTAATTTCTTCAAATATTTCGGCAAAATATTTACAAATAATATAGCCTCATATTTTGGAAAAGTTCATGTCATTTACATTAAATTGAGGTAGAATTTTATTTATTTTAATTTTAAGTATAGGTAACATATTATACAATTTATTACTAACACTCATCCAATTTGGATTTTATGACATGTGACTTGTCATCGAATTTTAACTCTTGTTACAAACACATCTGATGACTTCAAGTTTATATAAGGAGAAGGATGCCCTCGTTAAATGTCATGTAAGATTTATTGTTTTTAATTATATAATAGATACTCCGTTTAAACTAATAAATGCTATCCACAAACTAATTCAAAGGAATTTTATTTTAAAGAACGTTTTATTTTTAAATTTAGTCTAAACAATATGCTTCCTTTTGTTGATTTTAAGTAGACACGGAAAATCGATTGAAAAAAATAAAAATACCTGAGACCACTAAATAATGGTATTCTTAATGAAAATTATGCTAACACAAAAACATATTGCTTCATACGTACACCTACGAATATACTTTATGAAAACATATACTTTATCTATACATGAATACAAATACCCCGGCAAACTTAACAGTAAGGCCGGGTGATGTGGGCTCACGCCTCACCTCCAGATCCGCCAATAGCACCCATACACCACCCCTTGTCGCCATAGGCCCATTGGACATAGAAGAGCACCAATATCAGGCTATCCTCCACCATCTCTTTTGTAAGCGTCGTTGCTATTTTCCTTATTTTTGTGAGGACCACCGAAGTTCTAGCAAATGAATTCTTTTTTTCAAACTTTAGTTAAAAGGCGTTAACCCACACCATGCAAGTTAACGGTAAAGTTCCTACCTAATACCTGTGTGGCGTAGACGTGATGCTTTAAAGCTCAGATAGCTTTGTTCTACACCAAAGCCTAAATATAATATACGAACATGATAACAATTCTGTAATAACGTTAAAATACGTTGGATTCAGTGGTGAAAATCACAATAACAAAGAAAAAGTTATTATGCTAAATATGTTTTGCGTACCTAAATTAATTGAAATTAAAAGAACTTCACCATGTATATCAATTTCGTAAACGAAAAACCAACGATAGGATAATAATAAAGTGAATATAAAATTTTAAAATGAGGTCTCACCTGAACTCTTCCTACGAATGTCAAAATAATATATACATTAATCAAAATAAAATGGTTAAATGCAAAAACATGTTATTATTTTTTTTATTAGAAAGTCATTATCGAAAATATTTCATAATATACCTTTCTATACAATTTTCATATTTCAAAGTTATAATAATAATAAAGCACGATTTATAATATTAACTACGGTTAACTAAGTTTTAAATGTATTAATTCTCCCTATAAAACCCCCTCATATCAATATGTATTCCCTCACCAACCTGATACTTCTTCCTGTGTATAGAGAGAGAGAGAATCTAGTGAGAGAAAGCTCCATAAACCTTTGCATCTTTAGGTTTTCTCTCTCTAGTTCATAAACCTCTATCAAAACTATCTTCTGTTGGAGTAATAATGCAATCCGAATCCGTAAAAATGTCTCCTATTGATTTGGTATCAGCAGTTCTCTCAATGAAAAGGTGACGAGAAGTTAAACACATCGGAGTTGGGAGAAACAACCATGCTGGTGGAGACTCGCAGGCTGCTGACTTTGTTTACGACGTCAGTTGCTATATTGATCGGATGTTTGATCATTTTCATGTGGCGAAAATCGTCCTCGAAGAAACCGGTTGAGTATACTGAGCCACAAAAAGTTGTTGTGCCGAAGAGAAAGGAGGAGCTTGAGGTTGATGATGGCAAGAAGAAAGTTTCGATTTTCTTTGGAACTCAAACCGGAACAGCTGAAAGTTTCGCTAAGGTATAGCATGATGCTAGTCAATGTTTTTAAAACCGACCCGAACTCAGTGACGATCTAGAAATGAATTTCAGTAGTAACGTTTTTCATTTTTTTTTCATTTTAGTAGAAACGTTTTCCAAATTTCGTAAAAAAAAACCAAATTTTCCGCGAATTTTGCACTATGCGCGCGAAGTTGAGCAGCAACGGACGCGACTCCTAGTTATACACTAGGTCCACCCCTGCCTGAACTGATAGCTTGGGATGGGCCAGGAACTGGACCCCTTGGTGGTCTGGTTGAAATGAGTTGAACCGCCACTTGTAGCTGACCTGTTAAATAGGTCCAGTCAGTGGCGGTTCAAATGTGATTTGGTTAAGTTGTTGGACCCACGGTTTTGTGTAAAAAGTTCTTTTCATGGAATTGTTTTTTTTTTTAGATTTTTTTCTTCTAATCTATTAGTAATTCTATAAGAATAGATTTTTCTCACCACAATTTGTTTGTCAACTGCAATGTCTTGAAAATTAGACTTGGATGTTGAACCGGAGCCACCACCAGGTCAGTGGTGCAATCGGTACAACAAGCCAACCAAGAAACCCTATAAAACCCCAGAAAAAATTAAAAAAAAAAATAAAAAAATAAACGTTCCAACCCGGGTCTGATGGTCCAACCACTTGTCTGATGTCCAGACGGTCCAACTCATCAACCCGAATCGGTTTAGGGTCTGGTTACCGGTCCGACCAGCCGATCCGGGTTTCAAAACATTGGTCAACTGAAATAAACGGTTTACTTTAAAACTTATTCCATTGTTATTTTTTTCTTTCATTTTATTTAAGACTAGTGGAATTCGTTCATACGATGCGGCTAAAATTTAGATTTGATCGGTATTGGTATGGTTACGATAGTCATATGCAGATTTGATGCGATAAAAAAATACTCTACTTTAAATACAACTTCATTTTCAAAGAAATTATATAATGAAACGCAAAGGAAAAAACCTAAACACACATGCGTATTGAGATTTTAAAGTTGACAGAAAACAAGTTATTAAAAAATAATAAGATCAACCGAAAATTAAATAGGTTAAAATGTATATTAATATATTAAGTATAAGGGTTGAATTGAAACTTTATAAAAATAACTTTTAGTGTTTATTAGTCATTCAAATACATATATATATATATATATATATATTGGGAGGGTTATCTTCAGAACACTAAATATCACAAAAACCGCGATAACAAATGAAAAAATCAAACAAAATCATTATTTTAAAGAAAAAACAACCTAAACATAATTAAATACAACACTAAAATAATAATTTACCTTCCAAATAATTCATGTCTTCTCAAAAACGCTCTAAAATAAACAATTTACACAAGGTAAATGAAAACAATCTACACGTATAAAGATAAACTTACACATGTGTAAACAAAAATTATTTAAGATAGTTTAAATTTTTACGTATAAATTATTTTTTTGATAGTGTATTTTAATAATAATGAAAAGTGTAAAAAGAAATTTTGAATTTGAGTGATTTTTTATCGAGTTTTTACAGTTTGTTCATTTGTTTTCTTTATATTTAGTGTTCTTAAAGTAACTCTCCCCTATATAAATTATATAGGGGAGATGCCCATTTTTTTTACCTGGTAGGTGTGATGATTTACGAGTAGAGTAGATGTAGCGTAGAGAGGGTGTTTGTAGGTAAAAGGCCAGGGCCTGCTCTGAGCATGGCCGGGTGGTCACCGGCTCAGGGCCCGACCCTCAAATGGGCCCAAACGTTGTTTTAAAATATATACACACACACACATATATATATATATATATATATATATATATATTAAATTCTAAAATTATGATATATATTTGTGTTTATATATTAAAGTCTTGTTAGTGGAGTTGGAAAAAACGTGCTAATTTAATGTAGAGGTCTTAAGTTCAATCCTTGGCTCTAGCACTATAATCATTTTTTTAAATTCATTCCTCTTTACAAAATTTTAGGCCTAATTTTTTTTACCCAAGGCCCAGTTTTTTTTTCGCCCGAGGCTCAAATTTTTTTAGTGTTTTTGGATACGGCTTGTAAAAGGCATACAACCAATATAAGAATTTAGCATTTAAGTTTTATGTAGCTTTTTTAATAGAACTACTTCAACCACTTTTCCAAATTTAATATGTTTTTGTTATTCTTTTGACTTTGTATTTTGTTTGTTAAAGGCACTTGTAGAGGAAGCAAAAGTTCGATATGAAAAGGCATCCTTTAAAGTTATTGATGTGGTGAGTTCAGATTTAGATGCTACGTACTATCACTTTTTCTATATGCATACACACATAATCAGAATCTTTTATACTTGATGTTACCGAATGTCTGAATCTAGGATGATTATGCTGCGGATGACGACGAGTACGAAGAAAAACTTAAGAAAGAGTCTTTGGCATTTTTCTTTTTAGCTACGTAAGTTGTCATATTCGATTAAATCATGGTTTTAAACCAACCAAAACACGTTTGATCAAACGTTAAAAAATGTATTCAATCCGCAACCATTTACAACGTTAAAAAATGTATTAAATCCGCAACTATTTACTTAAGCAGCATAAATATGTGATAGGTATGGAGATGGCGAGCCAACTGATAATGCCGCCAGATTTTATAAATGGCTTGTAGAGGTAAATATTTGTGCCTACTAAAATTGAACAATTTGGTGGTGAGATTTAAGCATGATACGATCAGTGTTAATATGGATGTTTTTTTATATTGTGTAGAAGGCTGAGAAAGGAGAATGGCTTAAGAAACTTCAGTATGGAGTGTTCGGCCTAGGTAACAGGCAATACGAGCATTTCAACAAGGTAGTTATAATTTATTAATTTTGTTTCGTTTTCTTGATAGGCATGGTCTATGTTTCGTAACGACATTACAGTTGGACTGAATTATATTCTTGTTCCTTAATCTTTTGTAGATTGCAATAGTGGTTGATGATAAATTCGCAGAGATGGGTATGCTAAATTTCCTAAAGTGGTAGATTTTATTTTACTGGTATGTGAGGGCTAATCTGAATTATTACCATTTTCAGGCGCAAAACGCCTTGTTCCTTTGGCCTTGGAGATGATGAGCAATCTATTGAGGATGATTTTACAGCATGGTATAATTAATTAGACTATATCCATCATTTCAAAACGGGTCGGATGATAGGTTAAAGCGGGTTCTCACCAAAATGGCTCATAGAAACGAGTCATTTAGAAAAAAATATATATTCACCATTATAAAAGGGGGTGGGTAACGGGTCAAATAGGTTTGAGTCAAAACAGGTTCCCACCAAAAAGAGCTTATATGGTCACCATTGTGCATGTATGAATGAATTTACATTTTTTTTATTAATCTTATCTTCAGGAAAGAGTTAGTGTGGCCTGAGTTGGATCAATTGTTACGTGACAAGGATGACATAAGCGTTGCCACTCCTTACACCGCTGCTGTTTTTGAATACCGAGTTGTGTATCATGACAAGCCCGAGCCGTCTGTAGTAGACCAAACTCATACAAATGGTCATTCTGTTCATGATGCTCAACATCCAAGCAGGTATTAATAAATCTTGAATGTCTGAATATTTGTTTTCTTATTTTATAACTGTCTCAATAGGTGACATAAATCTCTACTTTTTTATAGATCCAATGTGGCATTCAAAAAAGAACTGCACACACCCTCAGTCTGACCGGTCTTGCACTCATCTGGAATTCGACATCTCTCACACTGGATTATCGTAAGCCGCTCATTACATTTTTATGTTTTACCTAAACTCATAGCTGCTAAAGTTTTTTTTTTCCTCAGATATGAGACAGGTGATCATGTTGGTGTCTACTGCGAGAATTTAAGTGAAGTTGTAGATGAAGCCGTGAGATTAGTCGGCCTACCACCAGACACTTATTTCTCAATCCATACCGACAAAGAGGATGGTACACCTATTGGTGGCTCCACCTTGCCACCTCCGTTCCCTCCATGCACTTTAAGAAGTGCATTAGAACGCTATGCAGATGTTTTGAGTTCACCTAAAAAGGTTCCAAATTTGAATATGCTCTATTTGTGACCATACATGTTCATATGTCATAGTAATGTTGCATATGTTGTATGTTGGGCTCATATATTCAACACAAAGTTGCATATTGTAATATTCATTAATATATTATGTATACCAGACTGCTTTGCTTGCTTTGGGCTGCTCATGCTTCTGATCCCAAAGAAGCCGAACGACTAAAATTTTTAGCATCGCCTGCTGGCAAGGTCAGGATTTCTTTCACTGGATTTGATAAATGGTTGTGATGTTTAATAAATAAATTAATATTTTTTCTGTATTATCGTTGTTCAGGATGAATATGCTCAGTGGATAGTTGCAAGCCAAAGAAGTCTTCTTGAGGTTATGGAGTCATTCCCATCAGCGAAACCTCCACTTGGCGTTTTCTTCGCAGCTGTGGCCCCACGCTTGCAGCCTCGTTACTACTCGATTTCTTCATCTCCAAAGTTAGTAGTTTATATATGTTGTGTGATAAGTAAGTAGCCTCTTTTTTATCCACTTAATCCCTTTTTATTAACTTTGTATTATTTTCCAGGATGGCACCGAATCGGATTCATGTCACTTGTGCATTAGTTTACGATAAAAACACCTGCAGGTCGTATCCACAAGGGATTATGTTCAACCTGGATGAAGGTATTACCATCACTCCTATTTCTGCATCATTTTGTTAGTAGATTTAGCGATTTACTACTAAAAAATGGTGATTTATATTTCAGAATGCTACGGCTTTGACCGAAAGTCAGGATTGTAGTTGGGCACCCATTTTTGTTAGAACATCTAACTTCAGACTTCCTACTGACCCAAAAAGTCCCGGTTATCATGGTTGGGCCCGGAACTGGACTAGCACCTTTCAGGGGTTTTCTTCAAGAAAGACTTGCTTTGAAGGAAGCTGGAACCGAGCTGGGGTCATCTATTTTCTTTTTCGGATGCAGAAACCGCAAACTGGTAGGCTAAAATTGTCTTTTTATATAACCTTCAAGTGACACAGTGGTAAGTGACCTTGTCCCTCTACTAGAGGTCATGGGTTCAACTTAACCACCTGTCTAACGCAAGCTGCGTTTTCACGCTATCTAATTGGTTAGCAGGGTATTGGTGGGGTCCCGTGAGTTTTCTGTTAATAGATTCTCACGGTTAACAATAAAAAAAATATTTTTTGTAATTGTTGTATATGTTCCAATAATGTCAAATTATATGCAGGATTTAATATACGAGGACGAACTGAACAACTTTGTGGAGACTGGTGCTCTTTCCGAGCTTGTTGTTGCCTTCTCCCGTGAAGGACCGGTTAAGGAATATGTGCAACATAAAATGAACCAGAAGGTAAGAAAAAAAAAATAAAATAAAAGAATAAAACAAACATATATATGAGCTTGTGATCTAGTTACTCTTTTATTTAAGTCTCCTATTGTTTGATCTACTAGAAGGTCTTTTATATGTTTGATGTTGATAGGTTCTCTATTAAGTTGTCATTATTCTATTATATTAGCTTTTTTATTTCATAAATGTGAGATGTTTTTACAGGCTTCAGATATTTGGAAGTTGCTTTCAGAGGGAGCATTTTTATATGTATGTGGTGATGCTAAAGGCATGGCTAGAGATGTACACCGAACCCTTCACACAATTGTGCAAGAACAGGTGTGTTTAATTTAATTATTTGAGGTCCATTTAGGCTGGTGACATTATTACGTAGCTCAAACTTGACTACACCCTTAAGTCGACTTTCTAAGAGCCGGTTTTTGTCATTAATGTTTTCATTTCGTGGGGCAAGATAATTAATCGCGCGTCTCATTCTAGACCATTTTATAGATATCGCGTGTCTCATTCATTAACTAACAAACCCGCCGTTTTTGTATATCTCAGGGATCTATGGACTCATCCAAGGCAGAGTTGTATGTGAAGGATCTACAAAAGTCAGGAAGATATCTTCGTGATGTGTGGTAATAATTCATTCAACAAGGGGAGATTGTACAAAACTTAGAAATGATACTTCTTATTTAAGGGACAATCTTTCCTACGACATTGGTTGAGGGACATCCATTGGTCGAGTTTTGGATATATTTTTCTTCATTGTATTAAATTAAATGTATAAGCACCGGAATTGGTTTAAGGTGCATTGTTTATAGGTATTCAAACAATATATGTTACATAAATTATGGTAAACTATATATATCTTTATGACATTGAAGACTTGAAACAAACGCTTGGATCTCTATTTAATTGACACTGTTAGCTTAATAAAGTAAAAAACTTGGGAAGAGAACAAAGGCTACATTGGAGATACTCAGAGGCGGCTTAAGAGAGAGTATTTTGAAGCTATGGCTTTAGGCCCTAAATTTGAAAAGTTTTTTTAGTATACATCGTACTTGTTTGTAATCAAGATTAAAAACCTTTAGCTTAATATATCTATAATTGCACGACTTTTTATTTATTTATCATTTAAATAGTTCTAATCCTGCAATCATTGTCATCTTTATGTTTTATGTTACTTTTTTAGTTTTGGAAAAAAGTCCTCCATTTTCGTATTTGTTTTTAGGCCCCAACAAAGGTTAAGCTGGCCCTGACGACACTTGTATGCTAGGCTAGCAACTAAGCCTCACATCATCACTTCCATGTCAACTGCCGCTTCTCACTCGTCTACGCACAGATCTGACTCTATCTCTTTCGCTGCTCACAAAACCCGACTAACCCGCCCTTGCACACGAGTTCGCCACTTCCTTGTTTGCCCATTTATTTGTTTGGTTAAGCACTAATAATCCATATTCTATAACTCCCGATATGTTTTTTTATGTTCATATAAATTTATAACTATGGTTTCTATGTAATAATAGTGGTTTGAAGAGTTATTAGTGTTCTAATAACGTCCTCTATATTAAGTGTTCCAGAGTATAATTATCTTTTCACTAACGAAAGAAAAGAAGGGATATGAAAGGATGCCAAGAAAAAATCGTGTACCATAGTTTTTTTTAAGGAGAGAAATGGAATGAAATGGGAGGAAAATTTTGGTTTATTTCTTTCATTTCTTATCCTTTCAAATTGGAAAGATTTGGAAGGAAACATTTTTTTAAACATAAAACACTTTTCTTTTCATTTCCTTCCAACTCGGAAACACATTAATTAATTAAATATTTCCTTTCCACTCCCTCTCTTTTCTCCCCTTAAGGTAGCGTTTGGTATGATCCTTCCAAATTGGAGAGATTTGGAAGGAAATATTTTTTTTAAACATAAAACACTTTTCTTTTCATTTCCTTCCAACTCGGAAACACATTAATTAATTAAATATTTCCTTTCCACTCCCTCTCTTTTCTCTCCTCAAGGTAGCGTTTGGTACGATGGAATGGAAGGGGGAATGGAATAGACCATTACGAGGTAATGAAAAATAGTGTGTTTGGTTGGTGAAAGAAATGGAATAACTCATTCCACAAGACATTTCATTCCCTCAAATCCATTCCATCCACCCCCATGTTTTTTTTCATTCCATCCCTCATTCACCCTTTACTAACAACACCATAACTCATCAACCACCACCACCGACCAGCATCGTCACCACCTACCACCGCCGTCAACACCCACCACCGCCGTCACCACCCACCACCGTCGCACACCACCACTACCACCACCACCATCGTCACCACCCACCACCGTCGTTGCCGCCACGCACCACCTTCACCCCCACCACCGCCGCCACCCACCCACCACCGCCACCACCCACCGTCGCCGCCATCCAACACCACCCAACTCCGACCACCACTGTCGCCCACCACCGTCGCCCACCCTTGCTGTCACCACCCGCCACTGTCGTCGCCGCCACCAACCACCGCCACCCACTACCTTCACCCACCCACCACCACAGCCACCCACCACCATCACCCACCCACTACAACCACTCACCGCCGATTTTATTCCTTCGTCTTTTCCTACCTATGCAACACCATAGAGTAATGTTTTATTTCATTCCCACATGGCAACCAAACAAGACATGGAATGGTAATGATCCATTCCATTACCTCGTTCATTCAATTCCCTCATCCATTCCATTACCGCATACCAAACAGACCCTAATTCTTTTTCTCTTCTTTTCCTTTGTTTATTAAACTCGAAAACACAACGTAAAATTTACGGTTCCCAAAATCACAATATCTAACGTAGTTACTAGACACTGACAAACTAGTGGTCTGTAGCTTAAAGAACGTGCCCGTATGCTAGTTAAGTCATTGATATACAATGGTAAACTTGAAGACTTCGAAACAAAGGCTTTGATCTTATGAACAAGAACACTTGAAACAAACACTTTGATCTTTGTTTTTATTAACACGTTTGCACCAAAAAAGAGTATTACGAGGAGTACAATTAAAGGCTATATGCGAGACACTTGTACGCTAGGCTTAGCAACAAAACCACGCATCATTACTTGAAAATACATAAAGTATATATAAGACCATCTCCAATGGTCGGAAATAATATCGACTGCCCCTTCTCTCAACCATCCTTACGGATCTGACTCTCTTTCTCCTTTTCACAAACTCCGCTCAACCCACCCTTGCACACGGGTTCTCCGCTTCCCTGTTTTCCCGTCTATTTGTTTGGTTGTTCTTCTACGGGCTGAATCGAATTTGAAGTTCAACACTACTAGAAAACTGGCCTATTTCCGACCAAGGTTTTGGTCGGAAACTGGTCGGAAAACAGTGTTTCCGACCAATTTCCGACAAAGTGTCTTTTGTCTGAAAAATCTAGTCGGTAAATGTTTCCGACAAGTTTCCGATAAGATTTCCGACAAAGTTCCGACAAAAAAGCGTGAAAGATTCTCCGACAAAGTTCCGACTAGTTTCCAATGAACTTTTCCGACCAGTTTCCGATGAACGCTTCCGACCAGTTTCCGATGAACTTTTCCGACCAGTTTCCGATGAATTTTACCGACCAGTTTCCGATGCACTCTTCCGACCAGTTTCCGATGCACTCTTCCGACCAGTTTCCGATGATCATTACCGACCAGTTTCCGACCAAAATGTTGATTAAAAAATAAAAAAAAAAACTGATTTTTTTCTGATCAAAATGCAAAATATAAATTATATAAATCCTCTTTACAATATTAATCTACAAATTATGATGCTAGTATTTCTACCCGCGAGTTGCCGTGGAGGACACTTTCTACACAAAAAAGTTTCGGATACAATTACAAACATAACTAGGTATATACACCGCGCGCTAAACCGAACCAGTTCTGGTTTAACCTGTACGTTTGCATCACTGAGAGTCTAAGACTATAAATACTAAATTTGCAGCCATTCTACTTTCGAAAGTTGAAGCATCAGTTTAAATATCCCTATCCATGCTTCCGTTCGCAGCTGCCACAACCTGTACATAAAAAAATGTGGGAAGAAACTATTAACTATTTGTGTTTTATAGTATAAACTAGTGTATTTCAGTCTTGCGCGTTGCGCGAGAGGCGTGCACGATTTATGTCACAACTTAAGAACCTGAATACAAGATATTTAATTTCTAAAATAAAAGAGCAATGTCCAAAAGACAAAAACAACTAAAGAGAGATAACATGGATGATATTATGGCTGGTAGGCATAGCAGAAAAAAGATTTACCAGTAAAGTTAACTTTGGCCTAAGCCAAATAAAATTAAAATCTTGTGTTTGACGTGTCCATTACAATCTGCATTTTTGATGAATCTCTTAAGCAGTAACGCATATTCCTGCAACTTGATCAAGATCCCTTCATCCATTCGATGTAATCTTCGTTCCACATGTTGATAAAATCACAAGATCAATAATCCAACTCAAAGGCAGAACAAAGTAATGTTAAAAACTCACCTCTTGGAGTCAAAAGGTCACAATGTTCATGGTTTGTAACTACTAAAGAATGTGGCGAGCATGCTATTTGACAACCTTTTTAAGCAACTTGTCTCTGCCCGGGCCCACGCAGGTGTCGCGCCCACGCAGATGTCGCACCCACGCAGGTGTGTGCCAGTGGTCCACCTTGGCGCGGGCGCCCTTTGACTTAGCCATCTACAGCAACACACAGACTTAGAATAAATTTGATTTTTTTATAAGCTAAGTATTGATATTTATAGCAACTAAACAAAACTATGAGCAACATACCACAACAACGGGCATTTGCCAGGAACCTCTAGTTTCATAAATGCCAATGACACTAAAACAAACACAACTCAATTCTGCATAAAATTAAAACATAAACATTAACCAACCAACCAACCTAAAATTCATTTCACAGCACCTTATCATTAACCAAAGCTTAAAAAAAACACCATTAATGGCATATCTATTTCTAAAACTTGGACCAGGCTTCATCAGCACCATCATAATCCTATACTAAAACAAACCAAAAGCTTCAAAAAACACCATCAATGGTGGATCTAATCGTCTTACCTGTACACGTTACACCATCACCAAAAAAACATTCAAAAAAATAACAGCAAACAGAAACTAACGCCACGATGAAATAGTAATAACAGGTATACCATTCCAAGCAAGAGACAGAAACCCCAACTGATCATCAAAGTGAGGTGTAGAAAAAAGTGAGGTGGAAGTTTCATGATAACGTACACATACCAATACAATTAAGCATTTGGCGTTTATTTGCCTAGGTGGTTATGCGCCTAGGCGCCTATGCGCCTAAGTGGGTGCAAATAGACATAGGAACTATAGCCATTTGTTTGGTGAAAATGTTATACGAGATGGAAAAGTGCCGCTACTTATCAGTTTTTTTTAGCCATTGGCATTTAGGCGCGCACGCGAATAGGTGTCAGTGGCTAAAAAAACTGATAAGTAGTAGCAGTTTATTTTGTTCTCGGGATATATGTTTGATTGGTTGACACACATGGCCATAGCGTGCATTGCCAAGGCGAGTATGCGTTCAGGCACTTAGGAGTTTGATTCGCTTTCAATTTGTTTAAGCACGTATTCGCTTAGGCGCCTCTTCGCCTAAGCGCAACGGTTACCCAAATAGGCACATAGGATATTTGTAATGTCCGCCTAATGTTTAGGGCAAGGGAAAAAAATAGTGTAAATGGTAAAATTGTTAGTAATATTTTCTGAATTCAATCAGTTTATAAGGCAAAAGTAAATCACAAAGAGGGACATAAAAATAGTTTGGGGTCAACATAACCCAGTCTAAGGTTCTGACCTGCAGTAAAGGAAACAAAGTTTAGGTCAGCAGAAAAAGTGTTGGCTGAAAGAACAAAAATTGACTTCGACATTTAATCGAACAACTTGCGGGCCGAAAAAAAGGAAGCCTTTGAAACTTTTAATTTGAAACAAATAACCCCCATAGATGTCCCAACCCAAAGTAAATTGACAGGAGATACCAAAAACAAAATAACCAAACGATTCTAAGCAAAACTAATTGAACGTGTGAAAGGAAATTGTAGACTTGCCTGCTAGTTTTCATCTCTATTGAATACTTAAAAAATTGATTATATAGAAAACCATATCTATAATCTATAATCTATAATACATTATAAAGGAGGAGTGATGTATCATATTGGAATTTTGACATGTGTACAATTTTTAAAGCAACAAGTATAAGAGAATAAAGCTTATTTCATAAGGATATTATAGGAATATTGGGGACAATTAAGACACTTAGAGGGGTAACATAGACATTTTACCCACCAAGTTCTTTGCAATAAGAAAAAAGATTTCCCCTTTTGCCCCTCTCATCCCTTCATATTCTCTACTCTTCTTTCACATTCTTTATGCACGCCAATTATATCAGTTCTAGAATCATTAATCGCTTTCAATACCATCTTTAATTGTATGAAACCTTTCAATTGATGTGGAAAACATTGGAGTGCAATCATTTTCATCAGTTACCTTCAGTTCATGACCTCCCTGTCTACTTCGGACTTCATAATCGCTGTCGCCTCTTGTACAGTTTTAGCAAGAACCAAGCATGACTTCATGTTGAAGAGGCTAAGCAATTGAAGCATCAACCCTAAATCGACACATCCTAATTGATTCACCAGGTAAATTGTTTGTTAAAACCCTTATTTTCTTTTGGATGTTTCAAAATTTGTATGTTGAATTGTATTAGCGTTGTGTCGCTCATAAGAAGGTTTCGCTATTCAGAATTAAAAGCTTTTTTGATGTTTTCAGAATGTTTTGCTTTGTGCCTTGTGTCACTAATTGTAGGTATGCTGCTCCAATATTTGCGAACAATTTCAAGTATGTAATCGGTTTTGTTCAGTACTGTGAATTCAAACTCGTGAACATCATCAGAGGAAGGCACTTATCTGCACATGATTCATAAATACAATACTTTTGTTTTTTTTTAAGGAAGACAACTTATAGTTTATTTTGAATTTGGATGGCTATATTTCAGGTGTATGTAGTAGATGCAAACAACCCAAAAGATGGCTTGCGGAAAGTTCATGATCGTGTTTCTGGTGTACAGTTTTTTTTTTGGAACATCATAGAGGATTCTTTTATATTTTAACAAATTTGCATGTGGGTTATGAAAAGGAGTCATTAGATGGAAATTATTACTTAGCTCGATGTGGTGTTGAGGATGTACAGTCAGCTAATTAGGAGGTATTTTTATAGTAATTATCTAAATCAATATGTAGTGTTTTGATAACACATTGTTGTAAAACTTATCTGATTAATTCCTTAAAATGTCTTTTTTTGGGTCATTTTAATATATTAGTTTCTTAAATTCGTCAAACACACAAACGTGTGATTATCAGATTCTCACTATTCAGTTTACATTATCACTTTCAGAATGTGTGTCGAAACATCCTTATTTTTTTTGTTTAATTGCTTACTTTGAAACATTTTCTTTTTCTTTTTAGAAAGTTATCGTCCCAACTAAAGGTACCAACATACAAGACATGGATGTATTTGATGAGCATCTCGTGCTCTATCTTAACAAAGATTATTCCCCTATGATTTGTTCCATCAAAATGCCTATTCAAGCCAGTGACAAGGTATGTAAGATGCACATGATTCTATTTTAATATGTTTACAGTCATATTATAATATGTTGTTTTGTACTTGTAGAAAGAAATGGAGATTGATGGTCTTGATCCATGGTGTTTCCTTATGCCCTCAAATTCATGTAGTGTTAATCCGGGCTCAAATCATGACTTCATGAGCTCAGTATATCGAGTGGTGCTTTCATCTCCAGTGGTATAAGTTATTATAATTAAATGAAATACCGAATATTTCGAATATGACACTAATAATTAAATAATTATGAATTACAAGGCCAAATGATATCATTGCAGATGCCGAATTTAGTTATTGACTATGACATGTCGACAAGAACATTCTCTATTGTGCATCAAGAAGACGTATTGGCCATTTCTTCAAAAGCGCAGAAAAATGAAGCACATGAATAGTAAACATTTCAAATTCATATTTCTTCGAAAGAAAAGAAGTCATTTCACATGATGGTACAATGGTCCCGTTAACAATATTATACTCCCATAAAGCCCATAATTGGGTCAATCTCCTGGTATCATACATGGGTATGGATCATACCGTGAAATTTTGGAAAAAACTTGTCTGCTAAACGGCTGAGCTTACTTGACCGTGGTTGGGTGGTTGCTTTTGCGGATGTCAGGTATTTTTCATTTGTTAAACAATGAATGTATACATTTGGTTTTTTGTTTTTTGTTCTAGATATACTAGGGGATGAACACATGAACCCTAACATGACCCATATATTAATTCTTGTTGTCAAACTTGATCCTAACATAATCTAACCAACTGTTGTAAGGCTGAGTTGATGTGCCATGGTGACTGTTTTATATCTTCTTCAGAGGTGGCGCTGTGATCCATTATGGCACAAAAATGATAGTGGATTGCACAAATTAAACTCCATAAACGATTTTATCTCATGCGGAAAGTATCTTATAAATGAAGGTTATGTTCACAAAGACCAACTTGGTGCAATCGGGCATAGTGCTGGCGGTCTTCTTGTTGCTGCCGCCATCAATATGCATCCAGATTTATGCAAAGCTGCTATTTCGAAGGTAATATTCTAAGCTCAGAATTTGATCGTATAGCTGATTTTTTAAAGGAAACCTCGAAAGTAGCCATTCTTTAAGCGTGCTATACATTTATGGTCATGTGATAATAATTTCACGCACATAGCCATGAGATACGCGAATTTTTGGTTGTGCATGTACTTTTACTCGCCAAAACTCTTCATTATATATGCTAATAATAACATTATGCATAAATAATAATAAATACATGCACAAATCTGTACATGCTAACATGTTGTGTGCCAAAGAGTTGCGTACCTCATTGCTAAATCAGTGATTTGTTTCTGACATGGCTAGCATAAATCTAATGACTTTTAAAGAAAAAAATGAAATATGCTCAACAGGTTCCATTTCTTAATATCTGCAATACATTATTGGATCCAAGCCTGCCATTAAGAATATTAGACTTTTGCTATAATAGTATTTAAAATGTTCATATCTTGGAAATGGTGCAAGCAAAGCTGTTAAGAATATTACTGAGAAGATATATGAAGCTATAGTTGTCATGGATCCAATTCTGCAGAATCAAATGGATTAGGCTTGGACAAGACATAGTAAAGGTAGTTATCCTGTTCATTGTTTAAAAAAAACGGGTGTATGCCTCGAGGTGCGCCTCGAGACGAAACTCTATGAAATCGAGTCTGAGGTGCGCCTCATGGGGTTCAGATTGTAAATACGCCTCTAAGGGTTGAGGCGTTAAGAAAATGTGCGCCTCAGGTGCGCCTCGGGTGGTTTAGGATATTTTTTTGGTGTTTTAGACTTTTTGGGTCAATTATTTTATTTTTGATGTGTGTTTTGATGTTTTAGACTTTTCTAGGTCAAGTATTTTATTTTTTATAGACACATAATTTTTATATTTATTTTTTTACTGCGCCTCGAGCTTACGCCTTGGTTCGCCTCGAGGCTTACGCCTCATGAGGCGAAGAGAAAACGCCTCGAGGCTCGTTTCCGTTCTTTTAAACTTTGATCCTGTTTTGAAGTTGATCTATCATCTATCTTAGATGGTGCTTATTACTATGTATTATGTAAATTGATGGTAATATATGTTTCTATTTTTACTATCCAGGACCAATGATGTCTGTTTATGTTAGTGAAGTTAAATGGACATAGGATAGTTTGATTCCAGAATAGTGTAGGTTATGGATAAATTTATGTTGTTATAAGCCAAAGGCACATAGGCTGAGCTTGGATCTCAAGGCCTAAGCGCTTAAAAAGTGAGGCCTTTTAGTTTCAGTTTGTTTCACTATGCATCCACTTTGGTCGTTATATCTTTAAATTGCATCCCGTTTTTGTTATCTAGAAGTTGAAGTCATTTTGTTGGATTTAACATGTTACGTGTTTGTCGATATTCTTCAATGAGTATGTATGCCTTGATTATTCATGCGGTTTATATTACCACCATTTATGTTACTGAATCATGTTTGGGTGTTGGTACCAATTTGTATATGGTCGTTCTTGGTAGTGGATGTCGATTTCATGTTGTTGGTAGTGACTGGAGGCTACTAACTTGACTTTGGGGTTTAGACTTACATGTTAATGTCAATCAACACGTGTCAAGTCAGGTCAAACCAGTAAAATTTTGGTCAACAATAGTCAATGGGCTAAATCCGGTTAACCTGAGTCAGATGTGGTCAAATGATCTAACGACAAGGTGGTAACCACGCACGCTTAACACTATATGTGAAGAAGTACCAGAAAGATATCTACTTATGTTTGAGTTGTTCACTTCACAATCCATTCTTTAGGGAAAAAATTATATGGAACCATGTTCGTTTGTGGGTTCGGTTTTGTGTTCGGGTCGGTTATGAGGCACTCTGTAAATTGAAACTGGATGGCTCAGGTCGTAGAGTGGTGGTCCTGGCAGGTTTGTCTACCAAAAAACCATTAGGGTTGTATGATCCAGCTTGTGATAAGGATTCATGTGGGTCCGTTTTGTTGTTGAATTATCAGGCGCAAGTAAGTCCTTTTTATTTTATTATTTTTTATGGGTTGTTAGATTATTGATTGCAGTATTGTGAATTTTATGTTAGGTCACTGATGCGATTGAGATGGTTCGTTTTATCGATACAAACTTTGATTTAGAATCCTGAAACTTGACCCCAAGCTGATCCCGGTCAGTTTTGTTTTAATTTTTGAGTTTTAATCATGTTAACTAAGTACGTATTGTGTATTTAAAGAAGAAATCCTGTACAAGGTGATTTATACGGGGCTTTTGCTCACTGTAACAATTTTAGACTTATTTAAAAAATAACATGGCTGATTATCAATTTTAAACTCCTTTAAAAAAATGGAATGGACTTAGGACTTTAATTAACTGGAACATATGTGTCTTTATTTATAAAATCGTAATTGTCATATGTCATCACTAGATACCGAGGGAATGACAACCCTTTTTAGTTGACCTTAGTCATTAGTCCTGATGTCCCAAAAATATGCAAACTGAAAAGGAAAAACACGTGGCTAAGTAAACTGTTTATGTTGTCCAGTGATTTAATAGACTTTTATCGTTTTTTGCCGAATATTTTACGTGATTATTTAGTGATAATTTTATCATGTTTGATATTTGGGTCAATAATATGGTTGGAAAAGGTTGTGCTTGTCAGTGTTAAGCACACGGACACCTGTAGAGACTTGAAGGGGCTTTTGTTGGGCAATTGAGCTAAGCTCGAGCTCAACGCGTTTTATATTTGTTAATTAAATTATACTAATTATAATTAGTATTTTAATTTATTTTCATGATTTTATAAAGATTCATTATTATCATTTAAATATATATTTATATATATAATAAGAAATTATATAAACAACCGGTTTGTTTTGGCTCGTGAACCGGTTCGAGCTCGATAAGCAAAGCTCGGCTTGGGCTTGTTTATGAGCTTGTTTTTAAGCTTGGTCTGGTGCTTGACCTCCTTTAGGGTTGGCTCGTTTCTAGCTTTTTTCCAACCAAACTCCAGTAGCTCGCGAGTAGCTTGACTCGTTTGAACCTCTAGCTCTACCTAAAGTTTTTAGAACATTGAAAGGTATAGGTAGCATTCTCATGCAATTCAGCCTTGCTCCAGTATTAATAGTTCTTAACAGAGAGAAATCAATGAGAAGACTTTTGACCAAATATATATTACTAAAATGTTTCAAAATCCTTTTTAATATGAATTACTTGCTGCTGTTTTTTTTTCGGTGGAACTGTACTTATGGAATGTAATGTAATTTTTAGATTAAATAGTGTTTTTAGATTGTATAAATGTTATATCTTAATATGTTGTCCATTGCGCCTTAGGGTGTAGCTTAGAGTTGTATATCCCATTAAAGCTGCATAGTGTAAATATAAAATCAATACATAATAGAAAACACTTTTCTTTGTTATCCCTCGCCGCTTTCTGCGCCTCACGCTTTTTAAAACTAGGCTACTGTATGGGGTTGTTTTTTGCAGGATACTGAGCAACTCGAAGATGATGGAATTCAACTTGAACCTTTCAATCTTGAACAGGAAGGGAAATGTTATTTTGACCGGACAGGAAATTATGCCAAGTATGTTACTTTTGACATCAAGGTACAATATTTGATTAATCAAGTAAAAAGGCTATTTACATTACTGTTGTATCATTCTAAAGTCTTAAGTGGATTATTGTTTTTATGTCAATTTCTTTTGTTCATCCTAAATTCTTTGTGAATTCATATAATAGTTGTATTAGCGAGTTGGTTTTAAAAATTATTTACGTGAAATCTGTCGTGCAACATGCAGCTAAAAACGTTAGTACCCGCAGCAACGCGCGGGCCTTCCTACTAGTTATAACAGTTTCTAGTAGTGCAAGTTGAGCGGCCTAATCCATAATTCCCAATGTTTTAATTTTATTCATTAGAAATAGTTTTCTATATAATAATAGTGATTCAACGAGCTAAGAGTGTTGTAACCTCGTCAATATTAGATGGTTTTATAGTAGATTTATTTTTACACTCAATTTTGGGTTCTCAAAATCACAAGATTGATAAAGAAATTTTATTTGCTAGTTGTCTCTAGCATAAACAACATGGGAAAGATCCGGTACAAATAGCTTTTTTGGTAAGAAACTGTGAGAATCAAATGAGGGTATTTTTTTTTTATTTTTTTTTTAAATTTTTTTTCCCCCATATTGTTAAACATGTATTATAGTATTGAAAACTAAAAAAAAAATAATTTGGTGTGTAGAGTAATAACGTGTAGAGTAATTACATAATTACTCTAGTGTAAACTAATGTATTTACCTTAATGACGTAATTACACTAAAAAAAATTTTTTTTTTAAATTTTTTTTTGTATTATTCATCTAGAAACAATGTTTAAGCACATGGGAAAAAAAATTCTAAAAATAAAATAAAATTTTTTACCCCCCCTTTGATTCTCACAGTTCTTACAAAAAAACTATATGTATTTGATCTTTACTCTAAACAACATACTCTTATTCTTATTAAGTGAGTGATAGGAGAAAACTATATATTTAAAGTCATTGTATTTGCTAATTGCTATTCTACTCATTTAGACTAAACGGTTAGGATGTTCAAATTGTTCGCCGCTCTGGCTTCGCTCATCGCTCGTTTTGGAAAATGCTTGAAAAACGCTCGCTCGATCTTCCGCTCGGTTGTAAATGAGCAGATCGGCTCGGTTTGGTTTGTAAACGAGCCAAGCACGAGCAAAGGTCCGCTCGGCTCGGCTCGGTTCGGCTCGAATAGTTATTTATTTATTTATTATATATTAATTATAAATAAAGACAAATTACAAATATATTTATAGCTTTATACGTAACATTCTATTGGATTTGGCTCAAATATATGCAAATAAAATATAACTAGCCCACTTAACACAATAAAAAATTTAACACTAAGTTTAATAAGTAAAACCATAAGTCATGAGGTGATGGTCTTGACTTCTCTATCTTATTAGTCGTCCATCACTAATCGTCGCTTGATATCACCCTACGTCATAATGCAACAATTGTTCTCTGCAGTATGCTCATCGCCTCACCGTCGTTAACCAAAGCCTCATCCTCGAACACTCGAATTTCAATATTAGAGTTATCATCGACAGTTCGACCATTAGTTGTCACCCGACAATGAAAACATCAAACGAAACATCCCAATTTTATGGTTGTCCAAATTACTCTTTGCTCGATTCTCTCGCTCGACGCTCTCTCGGAAATATTCACGCTTGAAAAATGCTCGCTCAATTTTTGGCTTGATTGTAAATGAGCCTCTCCGCTCGTTCGATTTGTAAACGAGCCAACCACGAGCAAAGCTCCGATCGGTATCGGCTCGCTCGGCTCAGCTCATGACCAGCACTATACACGATATATGGTGTGGTCATAGCCCTTAAGGATGACAGTTGATGGTGGCCTCCACGTCACCGTGGATTTATATTAGTTTTTTAAATTACTATAACACATAATATTAATTACATTAGAAAAAACATTACAAAACTATTTAAAAAAACTAAAAAAATTTAAATAAACAAACCTAATACTAAAAAAAAACCTAAACTATACATAATCTAAATTCCCTAGGATCATTTGCCACGCCGATACGTGTGGTAACTCACTGTAGTCGGGAGTATTTGGGGGGGGG